>JAQGBS010002345.1:0-13345 GCA_034698545.1 Acrobeloides obliquus | reverse complement strand
GTTTTGCTCAATTACTGAAAAAGACCGTCAAAGATCGCGAAATCCCTGTTAATCAATTGAGTTCAATACTCAAAAAACTGCTCAAGAACCCATGCAGTGAATCATCGAGCCAAGAGAAGGAGCAGAATGCGAATGAAGACATTGATCCTGGTGTATACAAGAGTCCAGAGCTTGTTACCCTTAAAAGTCCCAGTAAATTCGCAGAAAATTTTGAGCCTAGAATTAGTCCTGTCAAAAATCTAGAAGTTGAGACCGTACCCGAAAGCCCAGTGAGTAATAGAAGCCTCAGAAATCCAGTGATTCATTCAACGAGTCAAATTGTAGAAGATAGTCTAGAAATAGTGGGAGATAGCCTAGAAGTTGTGCCAATGAGTCAGGAGTATGATAATGATCAAACGTTATTAGAGCATGATCATACTTTGCATGAAACTACGCCTTAATTTTTTTCTTTTTGTTATTGCTTAATTTTTTGTGATGATACGGGTATTGTTTGTTTCTGTATCACATTTTGTTGATCTGGTTTTAAAATTTCTGATCTGGGTTGAATTTTGATATCCAAATAAAGTATTTTTGTTATTTGTCCATGTGCTTATTTTATAGTGTAAAAATCGCTTAAATATCTAAAGTTTGATGAAAAAGGTATTCTTGTATGTTATGCATTTTTTGGTACTACTTAGCTGCCCCAAGTGACAGGGTACTGGAACCGGAAAAATTAAAAAAAAACTTGTCCGATATATATAAGTGGAAAAAATGGGAGGAAGAAATAAACGCAACTCTGGCAGTAACACGCCGAGCTGTCCGATGGATAAGAAGCGAATGCTGCACATGATCAAGGAACAGCAGAGCCGAAATGAAGCGCAAAAGATCGCCACTTCGCCGCAAATGGACCTCGCTTCTCTGCTAACCCAACTGATTCTTATGCTGGAGCAGCAGAATAAATTAAAAATGGTCACGCATCAACCTACTGCCGATGATAAGGAAAAGCGATGAAATTTTTCCGGTTCCAGTACCCTGTCACTTGGGGGCAGTCTAATCCGAAGTAGTACCCATATTTTCAATTTGATTCAGGATAAATTGAAGAATTGCATATGCATATTTTACACAGTGCTGAGTGAAATATAAATCAATTTTAAATTTTCATTATTTAAAATTTGCATAAAAAATAGCTGTCTTCATTTAGCTATTAAGAATCATGTCGGAAAACAAAGTATCAAAAGAAGTTGTAAATGAAGAGCTAGTAAGTATGCTTGATTTAAAATTGTACTAAAGAATTGTAGATGTCGCAAGAAAGGCATGTAATTGATCGTCTTACTACCATTCGAGTTGGAAAGTCGAAAATTTTGGCCACTTTAGACATGCTAAAAAAGAAAAAGGATGACGGCGAGGTCTGAATTTGTTTTACAATGGCGCCACCCCATTTGCCTCATGATCACATTTCCCATACCAACTTGTCCCACTTTATTCAAACTCTCCTACCTGGTTATCAGAAAAAATTAGTTTAGACAAAAAATTAGCTAAAATAAAAAAGTTGAAAATCCTATACATGCCCCTGCTCCAACCTATCTCAAACCTTTAAGACTGTCGACTCTCAACTCATGTCCCGACTTGTTGAATCTTACGATAACCTAAAAGCCCAAGAAGATGATTATCTTGGTGTTATGAAACAAATTATCGAAGCTCGTACAACCAAAACCGAAATTGAAGCGATGAAGCTTCAAAATGAGAATAATGCCGCTTTAGAAGATGGTGATAGTAGTGATGTGGATTGGGAGGATGTCAAAAAGGAGTTGGAGGAGCTAAAGAAAATTGCTAATGATGCCGAGGCCGCTTCTGCTATTAATGATCAGTTGGTGAATCGATTGCAGTTGCATCGACAAAAGGTACACTATAGTCCGTTTCAGTCTCAACTATAAAAAAGCTGGACTCAAAATTCGGACACAAGGGAGCGAATGGGGATCGAACTTACGATTCGGCCCAACGTTGCTTAACTTGCCAGATCAGACGGGATGCCGACTTCAGATGTTGAATTTTTGGTCCAGCTTTTTTTATAGTTGGAGCTGAAACGGATTCAATGGTTTTAGCTATTATTGAAACGAAAATTTAATTGAAAATCAGAGACGCAGTGTTTTCCATTTTTTATAAATTTTTCGATTTTTGATGAATTTTTTCAATTTTTATGAATTTTTTGAGTTGCTGTTAAAGGGGTGCAAATTAGGGCCCTTTCTCCAAAATAAAATTTTTTTGAAAAATGACTTTCTAGGGTGAAAAACTAATTGCGCACATCCCCGTCGCATGAAAATGCTTCCTTTACCTTGTTTACTCGAAAATAGCATATTTCTCGTGAAAATAGCACTAGCAAACGTGAAATAGTGCTATTTTCGCGAAAACAAGATGAAGGAAGCATTTTCCCGCGAAGGATGTGCGCAATATATTTTTCATTCAATTTTTACTCTGAAGATCATTTTCAAAAATTTTTTTGAGAAAGGGCCTAATTTGCACCCCCATTAATGTTTCCATAAATTTTGTTAATATTCAAAGTGAGCTGTTAATTTTTCTTTTTGTAGAAAAATGTGTTAAATGCTCTGCGTGAGAAAAAATCTGGTGAACAGATGAAGGAGGCGAACGATGCGTTACAACAAGTTGAAATGGCTAAACTACAATGTAGGTTATGTGTCTTTTATGTTATTATGTTTATATTGGTACATGTTTTCTTTTATGACTATATATTTGTGAATGATTTTTTCTCGCGTTTCTCTATAAAATCTTGTTTTCGTTTTTCTAACGGCATTAGTTATTTTCTAAATATTATGCTTATACTTGTTTGTTAATGGCATGTGAAAATTGCCTAAGTAAGAAATCTTTGAGTATATCTTCTTTAATCTCTATCAAAGCACTAACAACGTTGACAATTCGATTCAACGTAATTTCGAGACTTGAGGATTATTTTCTTATGTATAGCTTTTATGCCATCATAGAAAAACTTCTTTTATCACACTTATAAATATTTTTACGAAAGGAAAACGTTTCCAAGACAACCTCAATTGAGGAAAATTGACGAATTACTTTCATCGAAATTTATAGCATTAGACACATAGAGATGAAACTGAGGACTTTGGGTGGATTCTGTATTTGCCTAATCTCTTCTGACGTAAGTAATGCTCTTTGAATTGAGGTTATTTTTATATAGAAAGAAGAAGATTTCTTATTGTTTACAGTATTTAAAAGACAGAAGAAATCTCTTCTAAATTAATTTTTTGGATCATTGAACTGTAAATTGACTCATTTTAAAATAGGAAGCGAATCATAAGTAATTAACGATCTTATCAGATTACTTATACCAAAGTTCAATAGGGACTAGTTCGGCCCATTGATCAAGTGAATAGAACTAGCAATGGCGTAATTAGGGGGTGCCGCAAAGACGTAGCTGGAAGGGGGAGGATTAGCATGAGGAGGCACTTCTTCAAAAAGGGCTGATTTTTTCTAAAAAACATAAGATTTGTTGGTAGTAGAAAACACATTGGTGAGTGACTGTTTCTCAGTAACCATCGAAACTTGGTATTGTCGATTTTTTCAACATAAAATTTTTATTTTTAAAATATTTTTTCATAAAAAGTGATCAAGAAAAAAGTTGTGAGGCACATATTTGGCATAGACTCGAATGGAACGAAGCGAAAGGTTTGAAACGATCGAATGAAACGACATAATGGAAAAAATCAATAAAAAATTTTTCTATGGGAAAAATTTTAAAAAATAAAAATTTTCCCATAGGAAAAAATTTGGTTTTTATGTCGTTTCATTTGTATCTTTTTATCCTCTTCGTTTCATTCAAGTCTATGCCACATTTTTTGGAACAAATTCGACAATACCATGTTTCGGTGGCCGCATCACTACTAAGCATAAACCTAAATCTAAACGTAAGCCTAAACATAAGCCTAAGAATAACACTATTTCTCAGTACTATTTATTGCGACTAAGTATTCATTTGCATTTTTCTCATCTTCTCTGCATTTGTAACTTTTTTTCATAAGCTTAATTTTTTGCATATTTTTTTACCAAAAATCTTAATTTTCTGAGCATTTTCAGCATAAATACAGCATTTTCAAAAAAAATTTTCGCTTGCGGCGCTGGTTTTCTGCTTTTTAGTAAGCATTTTTTACACTTTAGTTCCCTTCAAAAATTTTTCTGGCTACGTCCCTGGATTAGGATTTTTTCGGGCTTTTGTTCTGAATGGGGGGTACCGGTTCCCTCCACAAGGGCCCAAACAGGGAGAGTCTACCCCTAACCCATTTGGCAACAATACTAAAAATAGGGACCAACCCGGCATTTTTGAAAATTTATTGAAAAAATCGAAAAAAATCTTCTTAGTTCCTCCTTATGTTTTTGCCCAAAAATTTTTTCAACAAAAAATATGGAGGGGGATCAAGGTAAATTTTTTACTTTTTGGGGACCCAACCCAGCACCAGACTCCCATCTTCACCCCTGTTTGGACACCTATGGTCCCTTTCCTCTAGCTACAATTTCGAAATCACGATTTCAACTAAGGATTCCACATGTCAATCACCGATTAGTGACAAAATAGTGGCAAAGCATTTTTAAACACAAAATCGCATTTTTGAGTAAAAATTGCCAATTTTTAAAATAATTTTTGGTGAAAAAATATCATTTTTTATTGAAAATTTTGAATAGTTTTGTTAATTAAAAAAATCATAAGCAAAAAAACTATATTTGAATAGCAGTGCCACACAACTTTTCATGAAAATAACGTTTCCATTTGACCACATCGTCGTCCGTGTGTCTAGTCTAAGAGCATACTCCCCGTTCTTTTCTATTATATACCCTAGACTTTTATATAGCGTATCCAGCCATAATATTAGCCTAAAGCGATTAGTTTTGGCGGCACTTCTCATGCAACGTTGTGGAGATTGGGATTCGAAAAATTCCTTTGATATCCTTTACATAACGTAAAAGACTAATTACGTAAAAATATACGCCAACTTTTTCTTTGTATCTTCATTGAACAAATGATGCATACGTAATTCTTTATTCATTTTTTTACGCTTTTTTAAATAGGACAGGTCACCTTTTGAGTAAACACGAGTAAATTTCACGTAAGAGATTCATCATCGTAGCTATTAGGATTCACGCACGACATCACACGATAGACAGCTATAATTGAAGGATTAGGAGCTCGACAACTAGCTTTCTGAACTTTGTATATAAAAATAGGATAGTAGTGAGAAAGGGTAATTGTCAACTTGAAAATTTTAAAAGGTTATAGTTAGACAAATTTGTGTATACTGTATTATTAATATTGTTTCGTGGCGAGATTTTAAAAAAGATGCGCACGCATGGACAAGTGGCTAGGACATGGGCCATTCATGTTATTGGTGCGGGTTCGATCCAGGGTGCGAAAAAAAGAGTAGTACCACCCCATCCACCACCCTGGGTGGTACCACCCACCACCACCCATAAGTGGTAGCGGTCAAATTTTTAAAAAATGTCGCCAATCGATTCAACTCGCCGAGCTCTTCAAAACAAGTATCATATCATGGGGTTTTGGAGGGCCATTCGTTATGGTCGAGTAGCTAATGCGCTCGGTCTTCACTCAAAGGGCGCGGGTTTGATCCCGCGTTAAGAAGTCATTTTTTATTTTGGTTGTCATAAGTTATGAAAATTTTTGCATATCCATATTTTTATACGGAGAACACGATGGCGCTATTATTTTTCCATGAAAACTTTTGGACAAATCGAAAAATTTAAAAAAAGATATTTTTCGATTTTTCTAATTGTTTTAAAAGTTTTCACGGAAAAATAATAGCACCATCGTGTTCTCCGTATAAAATGGATATGCAAAAATTTTCATAACTTTTGACAAAAAAAATAAAAAAATGACTTCTTAACGCGAGATCGAACTCGCGTCCTTTGAGTGAAGGCCGAGCGCGTTAGCCACTCGGCCATAGGGAATATTTTTGGTCCAAAATAACATTTTTATTGAAAAAATGACATTTTTCAAAAATAAAAATTTTTATTTCCTCAAGATTTTTCATTTAAAATTCAAATTTTGATTTTAATCAAAATTGGTATAATGGCCTAATGGCTAGGAAACTGGCCACTCACGCCAATAGTCGCGGGTTCGATCACCTGGAGTCAAAATATTTTCTATTCATATAAAATGCATGAAAATTTTTGCATATAGGTATTTTTACGCGAGTAATCGATTGCGCTCATTTTTGAAGCATCAAAAATTTTGTCTAACCCTGATTTAGGAAATTTTCGGCGTAATACGAAATTGCCTGAATCAGGGTCAGACAAAATTTTTGATGCTTCGAACATGTGCGCAATCGATTCCTCGCATAAAAATATCTATATGCAAAAATTTTCATGCATTTTAGATGAATAGAAAATATTGTGACCCTAAGGGATCGAACCCGCTCCTATTGGCGTGAATGACCAGTGTCTTAGCCATTAGGCCGTGCGGAACAAATTTTGTTACGGATTATAAGTGGCTGGCATCTTATAGAATTTTACCAGCTCTCACAAATTGTACTCTTTTTTTGCATGACTTATTCAATAGTTGAAGACGACGATACATATGTAAAGCCATATATATATATACGAATCAAGTTGACATACACTTTTGGCGGCTCTATGTCAATTTCAAGAAATGACTCGATGCCTAGTTTCCTGGCTCAAATATCACGTTTCTATCATGCACGTTTCAATTTTTATTTTTTGCTGGTTGAACGAATCTGTGTATAGTTGTCATTAGCGTCAAATTACGCTGAAATTCTTATTTTTTCTTTAATGTTGTACTAATGGAATGGTTTTATGAGTTGAAATTCGAAAAAATGAGTCAAATGATTGGATCTAAGAAAAGCATATGGAGAAAGTTATGACGTCCATATGAGCTCATTGCTTTTATGACCCGTAAAGAATTTGTTTTTACAAAGATTTATAGTTTGTTGAAAGTACATGTATATAAGAATAGAAAAGATGTTGCGGAGCTTTATGAGAATAGGCTTATCCTCGATCTTAATTCAGGAAATGTATTCGTTGTTTTGACACGAAAACCGAAAACATTTCATGACCCGTGACGAATTTGTTTCTATAAAGATTTATAGTTTATAGAAAGTACATGTATATAAGGATAGAAAATATGTTGAGGAGCTTTATGAGAATAGGCTTATCCTCGACCCGGATTCAGGGAATGGATTCGGTGTTTTGACACGAAAATCGAAAACATTTATTATTTTCGAAGCTCAAAAATTTCCATATTTTTTAGCGGTATGAAAAGATTCTCAAAAATCCATACATACCAACCTGTCATGCATTGAATAAAGGAACTTGACCTACGGCGCATCAAAATACCGAAAAGGTATAGGCAAGGGTTAAATTTTAAAAAAATTTTGCCAATATACTCAGCTCAACGAGCGCTTCAAAACGAGTACCATATCATGAGATTTTTGAGAGGTTTGACCCATAGCCGATTGTTAACGTGCTCGGCCTTCACTCATAGATCGCAGGTTCGATCTCGCGTCCAAAAATAATTTTATTTTATTGTCAAAATTGATGAAAATTTTTGCATAGCCACATTTTTATGCGGGGAACACGATGGCGTTATTATTTTTCCATGAAAATTTTTGGAAAAATCGAAATTTTTTATATTTTTTTCAAAAGTTTTCATGTAAAAATAATAGCGCCTTCGTGTTCCCCACATAAAAATGTGGATATAAAAAAATTTTTATGACTTTTGACAATAATATAAAAAACTGACAGTTGTGCGGGATCGAACTCGCACCTTATGAGTTAATGCAGAGCGCTTTAGCCACTCGGCCATGGGCAAAACCCACAAAACTCTTCATGATATGGTGCTCGTTTTGAAGCGCTCGGCGATCTGAGTCGATTGGCGAAATTTAAAAAAAATACTTTTGACCCTTGCCTGCATCTTTTTGGCATTTCGGTGCGCATGGCCTAATGGCTAGGATGTTGGCCATTCATCATATTGGCGCGGGTTTGACCCCACCAGAGTCGAAAATCACTAAAGTAAAAAATTACGACCCTGGTGGATAGAACCCTCTCCAATAACATGAATGGCCAGAGTTCTAGCCATTAGGCCATGCGCTCCCAGTTTTTTGAAACCTCACCATGAAACAGAGTTTAGGGTGGAATCCAAAATATATGGATAAAAATTTCAAAATTCCTCTAGTTCATTTGTTATCGTGTACCAAAATCATTCATAAAAATACTTTTTCCGGAAATAAAAGTATGATTATCTTTTTTCGAGTTGAGACATTGAGCTAAATTCTATTAGTGGTCCTTCTCAATCACTCTCTGCAATAATGCTCATCATTTGCTCATTCATTCATCTCCTCTTTGCGAACTCAATCAAATTGGCGACACACGCAGTTTCAACGTTTGTTGTTGTCGCTGTTCTTGGCCTGAGAGATTGCATGCACACACGTCGTAGCATTTTTTTAGTTTTTAGCCCGCCCGGAAAGCGAAGAGCCGTTTGATGCGCAATTTTCGTATATAAGCCATTGATTATTCGACTCTTGAAATGTGTTGATTTTTTAATTTGAATAATTAGGTTGTGTTGGATAACTGAACAATTCAATTTTTTGTGTCCCCGCAGAGATGCGCCCTTTGTCCGGACAACAGAATGATTGTCCAGACATGCGGTATATAACGGCCGGACAACAAGGACAAATCATGGGACGGACAAGGCTTGTCCGCGGTCAAGACGAGGCGGACAAGGCTTGTCCGCCTCGTCTTGATCGCAAACAAGCCTTGTCCGTCCCACTCGATGTCTGTCTTGTCCGTCCCATTAGTTGTCCGCGGACAAGCCTTGTCCGTCAAGTATCAAAAAAAATTTTTTAACAATGATGAGAAATAGAATTGTCAAAATTGAAAAAAAAGAATTTAAGATTGTGGGAAGACGTGACCTCAGTGGCGCAGTAGGTTACGTGTTTGACTATTATCTAAAAGGTTGCGGGTTTGATACCTTCGTCGCTTGGTTTTTGCCCAAAAATTGGTCTCAATTTTGACAACTCTATTTCTCATCACAGTGATGAGAAATAGAATTGTCAAAATTGAAACCAATTTTTTGGACAAAAACTAAGCGACGAAGCTGGGTATCAAACCCTCGACCTTTCGGAGAACAGCCAAACAGGCAACCTACTGCGCCACCACGTCATCTCACAACCTTAAATTCTTTATCATTTAACTTTTTTTATTGATAATTCAGCAGTTCTTTTTTATTCATCAATGAAAAAAGTAGTTAAATGATAAAGAATTTAAGGCTGTAAAACTAAAAAAACGACCCTTTTGAAGTTTAGGCAAAAATCGCATTTTTACAACTTTTTGCTTCAATACACAATACACCTTCCCTGAATCAGGGAAGCTTCGAAATCTCTATGGGAAAATTTTTTTTATCTTCGAAAATGTCAAATTCGGATTCGTCGCATGTTTTTACCCCTAGAGGGATCATTTAAAGAAAAATTTTTTCACGTAGGTGGTCAGTGTTTCCCAATTTTAAAATCTCTCTGGGAAAATAGTGCTAGCCAAAGCCATCTCCAAAAAAACTATTTTTATACCCAAAAACATATTTTTTACAAATTTGATAAGTAATATAATTATTTATTCAAGTTCGTCTGTAAACATTCTTGATTGAATTCACTCTATAAATTGAAGTTATTCCCAGGTGGATTTTTTTTGGAAATTTTTGCGAACTGGTGTTCACTTTTAAGAAATTTTTTCTTCCTAGCACAACTATACTCTATTAGTGATGCGGCCATCGAAACTTGGTATTGTCGAGTGTCAGCATAAAATTTTTAAAATATTTTTTCATCAAAATGACCAAGGAAAAAGTTGTGGGGCACATATTTTTGGACAACTTTTGTATTAAACTTTTTTTGTAAAAGTGTCTAGAAATTTTTTTATAATATCAATTCGAAAAATTACGTTTTTTAGTTTTTTAGCAAGATTAGTGAAAAAACGTAATATTTTGAAGTTGGTATTATAAAAATTTTCTAGGCACTTTTACAAAAAAAAGTTTAACACAAAGGTTGTCCAAAAATATGCGCCCCACAAGGGGGGTACTCCTTGTGGCTACGCCACAGGACGCTAACTTCGGACTTTGAATTTTAGATCCAAGCTTTTTTATAGTTGAGTTGAAACGGACTATAGTTGAGTAGCTTCATTTTTGTTGATTTTTTGTGCCAAAATTTACTCAAGTTCAACTGTTCCTAATATCGAATGGCAAATATGAACAAATTTGCATAGTTCTTGTTTTTTATTTGTCGTGCCAAAATTTGTATACCTTTATATGTTACTTTTTGATTAAAAACAACAAAACGGAAGTTTCATTTTTAGTGGCGAGTGAGCAAGATACTGTTGATCGAAAACAACGACAACTTGAACGATTGCGTCGAGAGGCTGTAAAGCGTGGAATTTTACCGGATCCTAATCCAAAACCAAAGGCAGAGCCGGTCGAACCAAAACCGAATGTAAGTGATCCGGGGCCACACGTGTACAGACACCCCCGAAATTTGTGACTTTCTGTGGGTGAACACGACCTGCCCACGGGCGAAATGAGTCTCGCCCGCAAAATTTGCAGGCAAAACTTATTTGGTTGTGGGCGACTCCCCCTCCCCTCTGAATTTCGGGGGTTGTACACGTGTGTCCGGGACCAATCCCAAATTTTAGACTTCCTTTAATTGAAAAATTTAAAAAAATTTTTGTTCAATTTTCAGCCTATCAAAGAAAAACTCCAAGCCAAGGTAACTCAAGAGCGGCTAAATGATAGCGAAAAACCGGTACCAGATGAGCTAGTTCCAGCTGACAGGGTTCCACCAGTCCCGCTTGAAGACATAGCTTTACCAAAGCCGAAAGGACCAGAAGAAGAGACTTCGTCATCAAAGAAAAATCAACGTAAAAAGAGCAAAAAAGAATTATTGGAAGAGGCTAGACAAAAGTGCGCTTTATATATTTCTTGTCAAATCAATATTAATTAACACTACCCTTACCTTTTTGTAACTAGCACATATGTGAAAGCAAAAATTTAAAAAAAATTGTTTACCCCCATTAGACTGCATGTCAAAAAAGTTGTCACAAGGTTGTCAAAAAGTTGTCAAAAAAGTTTAACTTTGCCTGATTTTCAATAAAATCGTGTTTATTGAAACGATTGGTCATGAAGCATAAAATTTTATTGGTCGAGAAGCATAAAACTTGTTGCAACATGACCAATCGTTTAAAACAAAATTTTGACATTTTCAAAGCGAAAAAACGCTTCCCTGATTCAGGGAAGGCCTGTGTATTTAAGCGAAATTTTGCAAAAATGTAATTGAGACTTTTCGCTTCAATACACAGACCTTCCCCGAATCAGGGAAGCGTTTTTTTGCTTTGAAAATGTCAAATTCAGATTCCCCCCATGTTTTCACCTCTAGAGGAGTCATTTCTAGAAAAAATTTTTGAAAATTTTTTTACGTGGGTGGCCACCCTATTGTGTATTAGCTCCAAAATTTCGACTCTTGCGGGAACGAACTCGCACATATAGCATGAATGCCCAGTTCTCTAGTAATTGGGCCATGCATGCCATGAAACAGAGTTGATCAATTTCCGTTTTAATACACGAAAGCAAATTTTAATTGCGTGTGACTAATTTTTCCCCAATGACACTTGGTAGTGTTTTTAAAAACATTAATCGATTCGTATTTTTAGCCGTGAAGACGTAAGTGCTAAAATCCGAGAACGCCTTGCGGCGCTTGAAGAAAGAAAAGAGCGGATGAGAGAGATCCATCTTAAACTGGCGAGAGCCGAAGAACAGAAGATGGAAGATACGTACGCGGCGGCACTTAAGCGATTACAGTGAGTTTCCAAGTGTTATTTACTCATTTTATAAGTAGCAAAAAATATTCTTTTTTAAAATAATTTTTAGAGATTTTACAGGCTTTTCGTTTCAATACACAGACCTGCCCTGAATCAGGAAAAAATAGTATTTTTAAAAAATAATTTTTAGAAATCTTAAAGGCTTTTCGTTTCAATACACAGGCCTTCCCTGAATCAGGAAAACAATATTTAAAAAAAATAATTTTTAGAAATCTCACAGCTATGAGACAGCATTTGGAGGAGATTAAAGAATCTGGGCAAAGTTTGACTCCAGATCAAGAACAAGAGTTGGAAAAGTTAGGAGTAGTAGTTTCTCAAGAAACCGAGAATGAGCCCGAGGAAATTGACGGCGCTGAACAGTTACGAGAAGAGACAGAAAATCTTCAACAATCTTCGGACAATCAGCCTAGTCTACGTGCAAAAATGGTCCAGCTTTTGGATGCAAATTTAGTCACTAAAGAAGTCGATGATGATGTAAATTCTTTTTTGTGTGTGTAAAAATATAAAAAAATTAGAAAAAAATTAAAAAATGAATTTTTTGAATTTTTTCAAAAATTATACTTTTAGCCGAAAAATTCTATCAAAAAGTAACAAAATTGCATTACAGAGTGTATAAAAAACCGGAATTTGGACAATTTTTTATGTCTTTTCCAAAAATGACACTACTAGGGCTAAGTCCCGAAACACGAAAACGCTTCCTTGACCCTGATTCAGGAAATAGATTCGGTGTATTGACACGAAAATCAAAAAATTTCTATTTTTGCTCGGAAAGAATCCATTTGGGGGTTGTTGAAGTAAAATCCCTTGATTGCGCATTACAATGCTTGAAAAAACTTCTGTGACCCTGAATCAGGAAATCAGAGTGTGTATTGAAGCAAAAATCGAAAATTTTTCGATTTTCTGCCTGAAAATGACTTTCTGGGGGGTAATTTTATGTAGGGAATTGATTGCGCGCATTTCCGAAGCTTGAAAACGCTTCCCTGATCCTGATTTAGAGAAATTTGTACATGTTTGATTTTCGCTTCAATACACACTTTTGCCCTGAATCAGGGCCAAGCAAGCATTTCCAAAAATTGAGAATCGCACAATCGATTCTCCGCATGGAATTACTCCCAAAAATATGATTTTGAGGAAGAAATTTCAAAATTGTTCAATTTTCGCTTCAATACACACATCTATTTCCCCTGAATCAGGATAAAGGAAGCATTTTCAAGCTTCGGAAATGCGCGCAATCGATTCCCCGCATAAAAATACTTCTATAGGGTCTTTTTTGGAAAAATTTTCGAGTCGAAAAAACATGAAAAAATCGCCCAAATTCCGATTTTTTATACACCCTGTAAAAATTGTTTTAATAGAATTTTTCACAATTTTTAAAAAATAGACAAAATTAATTTTTACCCCCTTTAAATTTTTATTATTAACATGCAAAAAGCTTACTCTCACCATTTCGCACAAGTGC
>JAQGBS010002344.1:0-13347 GCA_034698545.1 Acrobeloides obliquus | reverse complement strand
AATTTGGCACACTCATTTTCGTAATAGTTATGAGGTTGGTCAAAAATTGACCCTTTTCGATCTTGTTCTAAGATTGCTATCTCGGAATTTGATGTGGTTAGTTTACAGCCCTAAAAATTTGTTTTATATTTGCCCCTATCCCTTCCCATCATCCTTATACCCTGAAAAACTAATTTTGTCAGGAAAAGCGAATTTTCAAAAATCAACGCCAGATTCGTGTTTCTCATCCCCAAAACGCTCTAAACGAGCACCATCATGATTATATTTAAAATTTTCAAAAATTCAAATTTTCGTTTCAACATACAGACTTTTGACGGAAAATTCAAATTTGTAAATATGGGTGTCGTTTAGAGCTTTTTATATATGAATAACAAGGATGTAATGAAAATTTATTTACAAATTCAAGATCACAATTTTTCCATGAAAAATTTCATTTTACCCTGAATCAAGGAATTTGCTTCCAAAAATTTCCAAAGCCAAAATTAACACCACCACCTTGTTCAGCATAGCCGAAAACGTTTAAACTACACCCATCATACATTATAAATTCAAAAATTTAAACTCACCCTGAATCAGGGTAAGTTTTCGTTTCAATATACAAAACATTTTCGAATTTATATGCATGATTGGTGTTTAGAGCTTTTCTAGGATGGAGAGCACGAATTTGAAGTCAATTTTTAAAATGCACTTTTCAATACCTGATCCGAAATCGGATTTTAAAAATGTTGAAAAGGGGAGAATCTGAACATCCTTGGGAAGGGGTATAGTCAAATGACGTATAGGATAGAAAAATCTTAGTTAATACTTTTTTTACTTACATCATCTTTTGGTGTATGCATAAGAGATCGACATACGAAAGCTTCATGTATTAGTGACTTCAAGCACGACCTTAGGCAGTCATCTTTGAATTCAATCGAATCTGTTGTTTCGACAACTTGGTCTTCATCGATCTTCAGCCTTGAATTAGGCTTATAGGTAAAGCATCTGTTAAGTTGATATTGAGGTCTGGGTATAGAATCATTGTCATCAGCACAGAAAACTAGAAAAATTATGTTGACAAAATCCTGATTTTCGGAGGTTTTGTATCAATAACCCTATTTCAATTTTCCATAATTGACTCTGATTTTTAAGGTTTTCGTTTCAATAACCAAAAAATCCTTACCCCGTACAAAAAATCCAATCAAAATAAAATATTGAAAGAGCTTTTCAAAAACTAAATCCATTTTGCGGTCTGAAATTACCACAATCCGTAAAAATTACATCACCAAAAAGAAGAGACTTTTTCGCTTTTTATTAAAAGATTGTTGATAGAGAAACAACAGGACCTCGCACGGCCTCTCATGGAAGACAACGGAGAAGGGGATGAGAAGATTGTCACACGATAAATGGATGAATTTTGGGTGAAAACTTCGAGAAAGTCGAGAAGTGATTTTTTTCAAGTTCAATTAAAACGAAGAAGAATAGGTCGTTCACCTGGAATGTCGGAAAAAATCGGACAGAGTGATTTAAGAACATAATTGGTCATTCATGTTTTTAATTTTTTGATGGAACAGTGAGATAAGCGGTCAGGTGAAAAATTGTAGAAAACATTCAATAATTTTCCAAAATTAGAAAATTTTCGAAAATCAATCTTGACAGCCAACGTGAATGTTTAATCTAGCTCTAAAATCATGTTCAGCATCCCCGACAAGCTCTAAACGACATCTATCAAACCTATAACATTTGTAAATTTTGTGTATTGCAAAGAAAACTGCCTCAGATTCAGGGAAATTCAAAATTTTTGAATTTTACTGGAAGGCACTTGTTTAGAGCTTTCTGGGGATGCTGAACACGAATCTGGTCAGAATTTAAAAACTCGATTTTTCAGCCAAAAATCAAATTTTGGGAAGTTTTGAATTTTGAAGGGATAAAGAAGAATGAGAATATATAATATATAATTCTCAATATAACATATACTTATTTATCTATAACTATAACAAAACAATACAAAACTAAAATGGTAAATTTTTCAAGTCCAAATTTCCACCACATAAAACCAAGCCGATATGTTTGTAATCTTTGAGTTCTTCTCGATATTTGAGCACAGCTGCAAGTCCTAAAGCTGCACTGGGCTCAACCACAAGCTAAAAAAAAACTTGAAAAATTTGAAAAAAATTTTTTCACCTTCAATCGTTCATAAATAAGCTTCATAGCATAAATAATTTCTGGGGTTGTCTAAAAATTTGTATAATTGGAAAAAAAATCGAATTTTGGAGGTAATAGAAGGGGGGTATTCAGCGTACCAAAGAAAACACTGTATGTTCACAATTCTCATATATCACATCAAAACATTTATCGCCTAACCTAGGCACTTTGAGCACATCTGCTATAGTATCAATAAATTTGTCTCCATTCCATAATCTTTTACCAGCCACCAAACTTTCTTTGATCTTTTTTCCTTCTGGCTCGGCGCAAAAAACTAAAAAGGAAGTTTAGATTTTTTCAAATATGGTGCTGTTCAGTGACAATAGGAGTCTCAAAGTTTGAGGGGAACTAAAAAATTGAGGAGGGGGATAAAAATCAATAAAATTGATTATAGTCGGTCTTTTTTATGCAAATTTTTCTTTTTTTAATGCAATCTCACCTTTCACATGTGGATGGGTTAACTTGGCATATTTAGCAACCGCAGCACCTAGACCTCCACCTCCGATCGAAATGATTATGGCATCTAGGTTAGGGACTTGTTGGAGATATTCTATGCCTACAGAGGCCTAAAATGGTATAGTTAGAAGAATACTATATATGACTTACAGCTCCGGCCATAATGTCGTAATCATTATGTGGGTCAACCATATAATATCCAGTTTCTTTTTGAACTTCATCACATCTACCGGCCCTAAAATCTCTTTCTTCATCATCAGAACATGAAAATTTAGGGGCACGACAGTTTTTTTAGCAAAAATTGGCGGAAACACAAAATTTTAAAAACGAGTAATGTCATTCAGCTCAGCTCAACGAGACAAGTAAAACAAGGTATATATTGTACAATAAGCTAATGAATCACATAGCCAAGTGGTTAGTGTACAAGAATTGCACTTATAGGTCGCGAGTTCGAATCCTGGCCGAAATTAAAGTTTTCCATGAAATTTTTTGCTTATGTCTATTTTTGGTTGTAGATCATTTTCCTGTTAATATTGTTTCATATATAGGCGGTTTGGCATGTATGGCGCTTGTTCAACCGCCGGCAGCGATTACTCGTTTTTAAAATTTCGAGTTTTAGCCAATTTTTGTCAAAAAACCGGTGTGAGATTTTTTTTGACAAAAACTAGAGATCGGACTGAAGCGGGGCCCCAACCGGAGATCATCGGTTCTTCAGTCCCGATCCCCATTTTTTAGGGCTGACATGGGGAAACTGGGGACTGGAGAAAACCGGGGATTTGCCTTGGGCCCCCGATCTGGTCATTCCTTCCCCCAGTTTTTTTGAAAAATTCGGTCACTAGTACCAATCTTATAAAGGGGAGTACCAACTTTTGAAGGGGAGGGAGTTGTACCCCCTCCCCCCCTGCAAAATTTTTGGGAACCTATTTGATGAGAGTCAACATAGAAGTGCCCTCCAAAGAAGGATGGATGTACTCAAGTCCAAAAAGAAAGGTACCCATGGTCCTGTTTTGGAGGAGGGGGTAAATTTTTTGCCCTGAATAATCCTCATCCCTTACCAATCTGCCGTATTCCACTCGGTGAGCTCCAATTTTGCACCATACGATTTAATTTTATCCAGTATAAACTTGGGTGTAGCTTCAGGGATGACTATAATAGAGGGTATACCAAGTTGCTGGGCTGCCCAGGCAACAGATTCGCCATGATTACCAAAACTTTTAGTAATCTAAAATTTGAGTGGATGATTCTTGGTCATGTAGAAAATGTGTGTCTTACCACTCCGCGTCCATTTTTGATGTCATCTCGTTTTTGAGCCATGAAAATCTAAAAGCTATAGTGTTTTGGTTCAATGTTGGGGGGGGGGGGAAGGGATGAGTCTATATCTATAACTAGAAGAAGTTTAGGTGAGAACAGAATACCATAGGGATGAGCAAGGAAGGCAGGCGGCAGGGCAGAGAGGGCAAGTCAGTGCAGGCCAAGGAAGGGCAAAGCTGAGAAAGTCAATTAAAGGCAGAAGGACACAAGAAGGTGATAATTATAAAACTCTGCTTACCGAGTTTAGTGCACCTCTGGCTTTAAACGACCCACTTTTTTGAAAATTTTCACATTTGAAAAATATTTGCTTCCCATCCCCGACAATCTTGTCAATACCAGAACATGTTAAAACAGAAGTTTTGTGAATATATGGCTTGATCCTTTCGTACGCTTCTTCAATAGAATTCAAATTAAGAAGTTCAGAGGTCATTTTTTCCTAGGCCAAGAGAGAAAGAAAGTGAAATTTTGCTGTTGCTGTTATATACAAAGAAACTATAAACTAGAATGATGATATTTTCCAAAAACGTTAATGTCATAAAGATAAAGGAAGTAATTTATGATCATAGATTGTAAAACTCGATAAGCCGCTACACATGGGGACCTGGCCTACGGAGCATCAAAAGGCGCAGACACGAGTAAAAGTTAAAAAAAATTCACAAATTGACACAGCTCGACAAGCGCTTCAAAAGAAATACCATATCATGGGGTTTTGGGACTTTGACTCATGGCCGATTGGCTAATGTGCTCGGCCTTCACCCATAGACCGCGGGTTCGATCCCGCACTCAAAAATCATTTTTTATTTTGTTGTCAATTTTATGAAAAATTTTGCATATCCACATTTTTATGCGAGTAACACGATAGCGCTATTATTTTTCCATGAAAACTTTTGAAAAAATTGGAATAAGATTTTTTAGATTTTTCGGTTTTCTAATTTTTTCGAAAGTTTTCGTAGAAAATAATAGCGCCTTCTTGTTCTCGGGATAAAAATGTGGATATGCAAAAATTTTCATAAATTTTAACAACAAAATAAAGAGATAACTTTGGGCGCGAAATCGAACCCGAGTTCTATGAATAAAGCACGTTAGCCAATCGGCCATGAGTTAAGCACCCAAAACATCATGATATGGTACTCGTTTTTGAAGCGCTCGGTGAGCTGAGTAGATTGGCGAAATTTTTTAAAATTTTGACCCTTACCTGAACCTTTTTCCTCTTTGGTGCGCCGTGGACCCAAGGCGGTGGCTTATCAATAGTTGACTCTATATATCAGTTTTTCCCAAAATGTCTCCTCAAACAAACTAGAAACTTTCTTTTCATCAATAAAACAGCATATTACTATTTTTATATCTAAAAAATCCATTTTTGAGTATAAAAATTTTTTACCTGGTCATAAAATTTCAATAAAAGTTTCTGGCATAAAGACAAGCCTTCAAAAATTTGAACATGAAAAAATATTTTTGTCACAAAATTTGATAGCATTTTTCATTCTTCATCTCTATTCTTTACGCTTTTTCCGCACAAACATAGTAAAAATTCTAAAAAAGGAAGCAATAACATCAAATTGATGGGCTATATTGCCTATATATCAAGGTACAGACTGAGATAAACATATGCCTTTGTGCATCTTTTGGCATGCTAGTTATATTTTTTGTGCTCTTATTCCATTTTTTATGCGTAGTGTCGAGTTGTGATGGGGGATGTGGAGGACAAGCTAGGTGTGTAAACCTGGGGCAATACTTGGTGCCAATTCATCGATATTGCTGTTTTTGCAATGGTGACCCGAGGATTAATCATGTTTATACGATGAATCAAGATAATAGTTACTTTAGGTGTAAAACTGAAGGTACGGTTTGAAAATTTAGGACACACATAAGACAAAGCTCGCCAAAAATCGAAAAAGTCGCCAAAAGATGAAAAATTTGTCAAAAATAGAAATATTTATCGAAAATTGTCAAATTTGTCAAAAATCGAAAAATTCGTCAAAATTGAAAAATTCGTTAAAAATTGAAATATTTATCGAAAATCGAAAAATTGATCAAAAATTCGTTAAAAATTAAAAAATTAGTCGACAATTGATAAATTCGAATTTTCACAAAAATTCAATTTTGACCAAAAATTCGATTTTCATTTTCAGCCACTTCCTGGCCTGGTAGCCCTGGAGCAATTCTTCGATCAGATCAACAAAATATCGCTACAACATATTGTTCTAGGCTGATCCGAGTGGTTTCTTTTAACCATATAAGTACAAGTAATATCCAGCATTTATTCTACCCATTCAATAAACCAATATGCAAATTTTTAGCTGACCTCATCCTAGCTTTTGGTGAAATGGAAATCGCCGCCTATTCACATAATACTAGCTATCAACAGCTAGAAATACTGGGGTATTGTGCTCCGGAATCGGGGTATTGTGGTGCTTATGTGCCTATTCAAAGTATTGTTGGAACGACGTCAACTGGGAGGCATGGTAAGTCAGTTGTAGTGATATTCTCACACTGAGCAGTGGGGCAGTGCCAAATCTAAGAGGGACAGGGAGGGGCATGCCTCCAAAACTGAAAATTTCTTAAGAAAGATGGAATTTTTGGTCAAACTTCGATAGAAAAATGAGGTTTTACCTACAGGGTGAGTCAAAAGTCATTACCATCGGTTTTTTGAGGATATCTCGGCCATTTTAGAAGCTTTTTCAATAATTTTTTTTCAAAATACTCCAAATTTCGAGCTCTACAAGAATCCGAAATTTTTTTTGTCGCGCATCCTTTCTAAGGTTTTTAAAAACTCCATTCAAAGTTTCAATCAAGGAAAACAGGGCCTAAAAATTTTTGCCAGATTCAGGGCCGTAGCCAAGGAATTTAGCAAACTATCGCAAATTGTTAGAAAGAAAGTTTAAAACCTATCGCAAATGTTTCAAAAACTATCGCAAAAAATTTTTTGTTTTTAACTCTTGAAGAAACTTCCATGTGGGGGGTTTTAATAGAAAATCAACCACGTAATTTTGCGATATATCGCAAGGCAAAACATATCGCAATGCGATAGTTTGCGATATGCTGGCTACGGCCTTGGCCAGATTCAGATAAAGCATGGCCAAAAACGGTATTACCCAAAAAATCCCGAAAAAAATTTAATGTTCTTGATCTAGACATTTATTAACATAAACCCCTTTTTTAAGGTAAAATAAATTCAACGATTAGCGGATTTGATCCCGCGATTATCAGACTCGATGTCTAGAGCACTGTCACTGCTCTATTGGTGCATGCTGACGAGGAAAATTAACTTCGTTATGTTTTAAACATGTTCTTTTAAATTATATCCATATATAGCCTTTTTTGCTTTTTAGACCTGTTTTGAGATTTGAATTTTCATTTTTTTATTAAATCAACAAGTAAAAAGTGAATAAGAATAAAAAATCGTTGATTCCATGTGTGCGCCGTTATGTTCCGAACACATTATGAGACGTTTTGGATATTCTTTCATGATTCGGCGAAGAAACGGCTTATCATGATTGATTTCGGCGAACACTCGTCTAAAAGATTTGTCAAAACGTAAAAATATAACGTTCTTACTTGATTGATCTTTCAATTGATCCACATTTTTAAAAGGTAGTTGACCCAAATGAAATCCTAGAATCGCTAATGTTTGGTGGGGGAGGGGATAGTAAAAAAATTGGTAAATTTTGTTTAAAATGATATTTTTGAAAAAAATTTTTAATTAAAAATCATAGGGTCAATAAATGCCTTCGGCATAAATTTTTAGATCATTTCTATACCAACAATGATTATGAAAAAGAACAAGCCAATGTGGAAAATCCATGGTACAGAGGAGGATATGAGGGAATCAAATGTTATTTATGGGATAACATGGTAAGGCAATGTTTAGCAGGCGTAAAAATAGACAAAAAATTTTTTAGCAGACAAGTGTTTGTCCACCAATGGTAGCCACTAATTCAACTTTGACTACAACAATGACCACTACATCGGCGGTAAATGCATCTGTTTCAACAACTAGGGCAACAAATAGCACATCCAACATGAATATGACGACAACGACATCTTGTCCCAGTGGTAGCTATCCAGTTTTTATTGCACTAGGTATAAATATTTCCTCCGTTGGAAATTCATTTGTTGGTAAGAAGATATTTTTGCAAATTTTTGAAAAAAGAAAAAATTTAGAGTCATTTTCTTGCCAAAATGGGGAAATAGTCTGCCTGAGAGCCAAGAGCAATACATGGGCTATTCAAAATGGGGTGATTTCTGGAGATTATACACTCGATTGCAGATATCCGTGTATTGTTGATGGCCAAGGGAGATCGTGGTATCCGAATTCGCCATGGCTTTTTGACTCTTATTATTTGAGAGCTAGTTGTGATCGAGGTTTGTTTTTAAGAATTTTTGATTTTTTTACATGCCATCACTCTCATCCCTTACTTCATGATACGAATGCGACACATCATTTTCTTTTTTGGACCTCCCCCCAAACATGATTATTTCTCCCCACAACTCCTACTGCCCAGCGGTGTAGCTAGGGGAAGGGGATAATTGCCCTCCCCCCTGAAATCGGCCAAAAAAAACTATTGAGATAAGGGGGACTCTTATGATTTTTTTTTAAATTTTGGGCAAAAAATTAAAATTGCTACCCTCTGAAATGAAATCCTAGCTTACGTCACTGTTACTGCCCAAGCATAACTATTGCCCCCACTCACCCCTATCCCGCACATCCTTCTGTATTCCCATCTAAATCGCTCATCCATAAAATTTTAGACGCATGTGCCACTTATATCTTCCAAGACAACTCCAAGAGAACCTGTAGTGTACCAGTTGGATATGGATTAACAAATGGAACAGTGACCAGGTCTTACTTAAGCCAATTTTCCGATTGTACCAGCCCTAGAGTCAATCCTATCGACAGCACGTGTTCAGCATGTGGCTATATCAATGTGAGAAGTCTTTCATGTCATCTGTTTCCGTGTACCAAGCCTATTGGTTGTCCTTTTGCTGTATAAATTTTTTTGAATATTTGTGGAAATGTGTCATTATACACTATGTGATGAAAAATTTGAAAAAATGGAGAAATTTATAAAAATTTCATAAAAACTGATTTTTGAGAACTTTTACATTTTTGAGAATATTGAATTTTTAACAAATTTTTTCAGAATTTTTTTTGAATATGTCCAATTTTTGTTGAAATATTTGTCATAAAAATCCTTTTCCTCAAAATTTAAATTCAAATTTCAAATTTGTTCACAATTATCGATAAAATTTAAATTCTCATTAAGCGCTCGGGAGCACTCGAAGCCGCTTGGAAGCGCTCGGATGCACTCAGAGGCGCTCGAAAAGACTCGGAGGCGCTCGAAAGGACTCGGAGGCGCTTGCAAGCGCTCGGAGGTGCTCGAGAGAACTCCTAAGCACTCAGAGGCGCTTAGAAGCGCTCAGAGGCACTCGGAAGAGCTCGAAGCACTCGGAGGCACTTATAAGCGTCCGGAAGAACTTATTGAACATACATTCCCTTGTTTTTGGGAACAAAGCCTCTTTTGGGGAATTGCCAATAGATTGTAAAAGAGACCAGAATGGGATAAATATGTGTTATTTTAATAAAAGTATAATTTTTGCCACTTTGGTGTGAAATTTTTTTAACAAAAATTTGTTTTTCATATAAATTCTATTTTTATGTAAAAATTATATTTTTGATATAAATTCAATTAGAATTTCTTGATGAACAAATCGCGGAAAAGCTATTATCGAAGAAAAGTTGAGCCAATCACCAAAACTCATTGAGAAAAAGAGTTTTGATTTTTGGCCCCTTCTTCGCACACGTATGTTTCTATGCATAATATGAATGTCTCACCTCATCCAACAGATTCTAGGGGAGTTTTGTGTTAAATTAGCGTTTTACATCAGTATTGTTTTCGAATTAACAACATTTATGAACAGGTGTCAACGAAACATATGAATTTGTAATTTATAGTCTAATACAAGTTTGTATCGCATGACAATAAGAATGCTTTTAGCATGACCATAGGCGTAGCCAAGGAGATAGAGGGGGCTGTAGACCCCAGAGGCCTTTATGATTTTTTTCAAACTCTAATGAAAAATTTCGTTCTGAAGGACTTGCAATCCAAAATTGGAGACGGTGTCTTCTTCTTCGATCGTAATCATCTCATCCCGTCCAACGGATGATAGAGGAGTATTCAAGAGGGCCACGTCCAGTAGCGTAACCAGAGGGCAGGTGGCCCCCTTTTGGGCCGAAGGCCCGGACAAATTATAAGGGTTTCCCCCAGTGTTTATTTTTGTACAAAATAAGGGGCGTTTTGTACAAAATAAGCGCTTCTTATTTTGTACAAAATCAATTTAACACTCTTTTGTACAAAATACCCTTTTCAATTTAAAACTATTTTGTACAAAACACTGTTTTGTACAAAACAAGAAGCACTTATTTTGTACAAAAATAAACACTGGTTTCCCCTTATGTTTTTGTCCGAAATTTTTGAAAAATTTTTCCAAAAATCTTAATGGTCCCCCTTATTTCCACAAAAATTGTCTAAATTTTCCCATTTTTTCAACAAAAATGTCAATTTTTTAACCAAAAAATTTGAGGCCCCTACCCCCTAACTTTTCATGAGGAACATTTTTCACGTTGACGAGAAATTCTAAAAACATTCTGGTTTTTCAGTATTCTCCGATGTCGAAACGCGAAAGTTAAAGTTATGGCGATTTGTTGAATAATACTGAAGAACCAGAGAATACTGAAAAACCAGAATTTTTTCAGAATTTCTCATCAACGCGAAAAATGTTCCTCATGAAAAGTTAGGGGGTAAGGGGTGGAGGCCTCGGCCCTTTTCGGTCTCTGATGGTGTACCATTTGTCGCGGTAACAAGTGTCATAAAACATTTTGTCGTATAAATTTTGTCCTAAAATAACTGTGATCAAATACTTGTCACAATTTTTTGTGCCATGAAAAATCTGTTTGTTATGGTAACATCCGTCAGGAAATAAGTGTCGGCTACCGCAAAGTTGTTTAACAACAATCCGTATGCCGAAATCTATTATTTTAATGTAAAATAAGTTTGAGAACACAATTTTTCTGTGTATAATATTTTATTCAATTAATACAGGGTAATGAGCTTAAAAAATTGCCTTCTTATAATTTTACAAAGATTTTCTACAGAGCATCAAATTTTTTGTGCTGTTCTACAAAGTTGTTAGTCGTGATCTCAAGAACAGTTGTGTAGAACATCACTTTTTGTGAAAAAAATTACTGAAAACCTTTATGAAAATGAATGAGGGCACGTTTAGTTGCATTGTTCACCCTGTTTGTACATTCCTAAACTTAATTATCGTAGGTTACAGGTGCAATGTAATACATTTCTAACATAATTAAATGTAAAACGGATCTTGGCTTACTCAGAATCTTGTCTCACTCAGAATTTGTGTTTCATTCGAAAGAATGCTTAACTACTCGGCGGAAGTTTTTTACTCAACTACCTTCGTTGAAATCTATTCAATAACAGATTCTATCATGTTAGGCGTCAACACTATCTCATTCGCGTTTATCTTTTATGCTATAGTATGGCATGGACAAGTTTTGGGAAACTACCGCTGGTTATTGTTAAATTTTTTCGTGAATAGCTATTTAGTGGATGTGCTATTGGCCATGGTACATCTTAATCTATTTCTTCCAGCATCCATTTATTATTTGGAAGGAATTGTAGGAAGATATTTGGGCGTACAGATAGGACTATCCATTTTCTTATCGACGATTGCAATCAAACTGTTGGGGTTCTTGATCATCATAATGTATAGACATGCTAGTATTTTTGTAGGAAAACTAGAAGAATTTATTCTAGAACCAAGAAATTTATTTTTTATTACTTGTGTAGTGCAATATCTTGTAGGATTTACTCCATTTATAGTTATGATTCTAGATATGGAAGTAAGATTTTTGGACCCCGGTCACGGCGCACCAAAATACCGAAGGTGTAGCACTTTATTCACTCAGTCATGGATCAAACCCCCGATCCACATGATATGGTACTCGTTTTGAAGTACTCGGCGAGCTGAGCCGATTTTTTAAAAAATTTTGACCCTTGCCTGCATCTTTTTTCTCATTTGTGTGCCATGCGATGGGTCCTGGTTCGAGCCCCTGACCCAACTATGAATTGCATCATTTTTTAGGATGTATATGAATATGTAAATGGAAACGTACCAGCATTGAAAGGAATGAAATTTGCTTATAATGTATCCTACGTACCACGAAACATAAAATTTTATTTTGTTACAGCAACACTTGGACTTCTTCTAGTTATGGGTATATCTGCCGGCTTTTACTATTCATTTTTAATGTACAATCAAATCAAAAAATTGAAAACCCAAGTCACGCAAAATACCTTCCGGCTTCAAAAAATGCTCTTCATTTCTGTCTTAATGGAACATCTCATAAATGTCGTGCTTATAAATTTCCCACTTTTAATGCTTGCTCTAGTCTTAACGTTTCCTATACCATTTGGTAGCTATGTTTGGTATGTTATGTCTATAACGATGAGTTTTCAAACCACTATTAGTACCATTTCTCAAATTTATTTTATCAAACCTTTTCGGAAAGCTTTCAATGATTTATTTTTTATAAAATTGTGTAAAAAATTATTTTGTAAAAAGACACCAATTTTTACTGTTACTACTGTCATACCGTTTAGAACCTCAGTCTAGAGACCAATGAAAAATATAACTACATGTGGTTCCATAGGCGTAGCCAGGACAGAGGGGGCTAATCGGTGACAGGGGAGGGGGGACTGAACGTGTAAATTTTGTTAAAAAATGCGTTTTTTCCTTAAAAAATCGCGCTTTTTTATTAAATTTTTGGACGACAGGGGCTCCCCTTGGCTACGCCTATGTGTGGTTCTATTAGATCAATTATGGTACGTTATAGAAAACAATAAAGTTTACCTTTTAATTTTTGTAAATGGTTCAGAACAAAGTACAGACTGGCCCAAACAAGTGGATTGTTGTGATTTTTTGGGACCTTAGAAAAATGGTCATTTTAGCTTCAACAAATGCGACTTCTCTATGAACTAGGGTCAGGGAAGCATTTTCAGGTTTCAAGAATGCGCTTAATCGATCCCATAAAATTATTGCTAGAGAGTATATTTTTAGAAAAAAATTCCTGGTCACAAAAATCAAATTTTTTTGGCCACTCTATACAGGGTGGCGCACAAAAATCGGACACTTAAAAAATTTTAAATATAGTTTATTTAGCAAAAACAACAACAATAATCATTAAAATGACCTCCTTTAGCTTTAATACACTGTTTCCCAGGAAGAAGTGAGCCCAGAAAGATTTGAGTGTCATAAACTTTGTGTGCAGGAGCAGAATCTTGTTGAACACACCAATATTCTTCACCAAAATGTTCT
>JAQGBS010002343.1:0-13347 GCA_034698545.1 Acrobeloides obliquus | reverse complement strand
GGGATTCGGTAATTAGTGGGTGTAGACATATTGGATGGTCGATTGGGATTAATGGGAATAGTAGGTAAGTGTTCGAGACAGATTTAAACTTATCTAACAGAGCCAATCCTTTAACTTTTTTGAATAGCTAAAATTAGATCCGGGAATAGAACCCGAGGGGCCCAACGTTGCTTAACTTGCCAGATCGGACAGAATGGTTCCTTACCCACTTTTAAGAAGGTTTTTGAATTTCGGGTATGGGGAACACGAATTCGAAGGAATTTTAACTGCAGAAAAGGATCATATCGGCAAATTTTCTCGAAAATTTTATAATGTTTGATCAATCGTTTCAATATTGCTGACCCTGAGTCAATCAAATTGATCGTGTTGCTCATGAAAAAAATTCGATTATATTTCCCGAGGAACTTTTATGCTATTTTCGGGACCATTTAAATCACAAAAATTTATTTTTGGGGGGCCACGTATATATCCATAAGTTCATAAAAAATGGAGCATTTTTCGTTTTTACAATAAATTCTGAATCACTAACGGCTTCGAGATAATCGTATGTGAAGTCTGTGTATTACAATGAAAACTTGAACGTAGTGTTCAAATCTCTGAATCAATAAAAAATTGTTTATTGAAACGATTGATCAAAATACAATATTCAATTTTTTCGGATTTTTATCATTGATCTTTTTTAGTCGCAAGAAAAAGATCTCCAAAAAGAACGCGATTCTAAGATGCTTTATGTCGTTTTTATGGCCTAGAAATTTTTTTAAAGGAAAATACTGGTAGGCAAAAATTCTACAATTTAAATTTAGTGGGTCAGATAAATTTTTTCTTAAAATTAAAATTTTTTGAAAATCGACCTTGATGGGACCGAACTCGTATAGTATGTTTCAACTCACAAGTACATCACTAAGGCTGTCCGCTAGTTGTCTCGAAATCTGACGGTCTCCGTGTTGCTTAACTTGCCAGATCGGACGGGATCGCTTCTTACCGAGATCGGGGGATTACTTGTGAGTTGAAACAGACTATATTTATAACATGAAAGCCTGATTTCCTAACCACTTGACTATCATGTATCAACTTTTTCAAAGCTACCCGTGCAATAGAATATATTCCTAAAAATATCATGACGTCATAAAATTTATTATTTTAGTTCAACGGATGATGCGTACTCTCATAATTGGCTACGTATTCACGTCGAACCCGACGCTTTCGACAAAGCACGAGAAGTTGAACGAACTCTGGACCAAGAAGATTTTAACAACTATCAGGCTATAATTGGGCGCTCTCTTGTTTTACATCGGCTCGTGAAAAATAACGAGACTGGGCAGTTTCTCACCGGCGAACCAGTTTCTTGTGCGACTATTGGTTTTTATCAAATATAATGAAAAATATGTTTATAAAAAATACTCTTTTTAATGTTTATTGCTTTTTTGCTTTAAAGAACCAGAGCCACGAAAATAGATTTTTTTAAAAGTAATCTATCTTGTAGAGCACAAAATTCTGGGCAACTATATAAAGTTATGTGGGGTGTATAGTCTTTGTAAAAATTGAATTTTGTTGTGTATTGAAGCGAATACTTGAGAAGTGTTTAACAGCATAAAAGTCCTTTAGTTTAACTCAAAATACATAACTTTATTGACCAACGTTGACCAGAATTTTGTGCTCTACAAGATAGGCTACTTTTAAAAATCTATTTTCGTGGCCCTAATCCTTTAAGGGATCAAGTCCAGGGAATTGTTTTTATGCCTCGACAATGCGCTCAATCGATTCTTCGCCTGTAAAAACCCCTAGACAGCCAGTTTTCCGACGAAAATTCAAATTTTAGTTCAATTTCGCTTCAATACATCACCCATTTCCATGAATCAGGGTCAGGGAAGTATTTGCTCGGCAAACGCGACAATCGATTTCACGCATAGAAAACCTCCGGAGGAGTCATTTCGTAAGGGTGAGAGACTTTTGCGCACCGACATTTGCGCATCGAATTTTATAAAATTTCTGCCTACAAACAAGTTCACATTATTGTAAGAAAACCAGTGTAAAAGTTAGCTCATGCTTCATTATGTAAATGCGCAAATGTCGGTGCGCAAAAGTCTCTCACACTTTCGTAAAGATTCGATGAAAAACTCAAAAGCTAAGAGATTATAGACCAACTCACTATAATTAGATATTTGATTTTAAAAAATTGTTTTTGATCCAAAACCATGGTGTACACGTGAAATTTTGCTGCGTCTGATCTGCATTTGTTTTCACTATTGTGTTTGTTTTGCAAAATACGCTCTGTTTTTGTTGATATGTAATAAAGGGTTTGTATATAAAAACAAATAATTGGTTGTAAAAAATATGTTTTTCTATTTTTTGCTGCTTTTTAAATTTTTTTGTTGCAAAAATGGTTCGACACTTCATGACGATAGAATTATTTTCGATTTCTAAAGAACTTTTTGACAAAAATGTAATGTTTGTTTATAATTTTGGCGAATGAATGTTTCAAATCGATCAATTGTTGCACCTTAATTTCTGAGAGCAGCTTTTTTGGTGATCTGTGGACTTTTATCGAGATCTAATGATCCATCAATTGCTGCATTGCGAACATTTGTTTTTTCCTCTTATGCTAGTAAATAAGACCTTTGTCGTTTATCAATTCCGCAACTGACTTGCATGAAGAGACCCGAGCAGTGGACCTCGACTCGTCTAGTGTTTTCCAAATTTCATAATGATGTTTTTATTGAGCCATGTCATTTGATGAGCGAATTATATTATTTATTATTTATATTTATATTATTTTATAAATTATGATTTACAGAAAGTGGCTGAAGATTCGTTTACACACTCAGCGGAAGCGCTAGCGTCAGTCACGTGACTGAAAATCGAAAAAAGTATTTCTAGCCGGGTAATTTATAGTGAAATACACTTCATGGTGCTATCATACCCTATCGTTTTCCCGAAAAAGTGAAAATTTGCATTTTTGTCCGAGGGACCTTAGTTCGACTCCCTTCCCCCGACTATGAATTTTTGCATATTTTCTTTTTTCGCTAAAAAACACATGTATACTCAGGGTCTCAACATTTCCATATAAACATGGAAAATGTCGCATTTTTGTGCCATTTGCCATATTTTTCATCGTCATACGTCATTGAAAAATATGGCATTTGCCATATTTTTAAAAAATTTTGTCATACTTTGTCATATTTTTGGCAAAATTTTGCCATATTTCGAAGAAATGCATGTGGGTATCCTGTTTATACCCTATTTTCTATGCGAGAAACACGCATCTGATCGATTTTTTAATAACAACGACATTTTTTCACCGAAAATCGTCAAAAAAGTCTATTTTTGCCACAAAAAATCGTTTTAGAGGCCAAAATAGAGATATGCAAAAATTTTCATGAGAATAGACAACCTTAATTTCATCTGGGATTCGAATCGCAACCTATAAATGCTTTTCTTGTACACTAACCACTCGGCCATGTGAGTTTTCTTATTTTGTGATCGATATATACCTCGTTTTACTCGTCTCGTTGAGCTGAATCAATTGGCGTGACTCGTTTTTAAAAATTTTGAATTTCCGCCAATTTTTGCCCAAAAAATCGCCGTGAACTTCAATCATTAGATTATACAGTGAAACATCGAATTTGAATTTATTTTTGTTAAAAATTTTTGTAAGCTTCAAAAAAACGGTACAGGAGATTTGTCAAGGCTGGCATTTGAACATGCACCGTTTTTTGGGGCCCGCAAAAATATTTCATCAAAAAATAATGTAAAATTCATGTTCCCTATATAGAAAAATACCCAATACCAAAAATTTTCTAAATCCTTATTTAAATTATGTAAAACCAATTCGACTTCGACGGGGATTGAACCAGTGACATATGGCGCAGAAAATTTTTCATCAAAAACTAATGATAAACAACAATTTTTCATGAAATTTCAAGGGGATTTTCTTTTACAACTTGTTATAATTCGCCAAAATCAAAATTTCTACCCATGTAGGATCGAACCCACGCTATAACATGAACGGCCATCGTCCTAGCAATTGGCCACGTACGTCCCTTTTTGGAACATCGCTATGATAAAGTCCGTTTCTGCTCATAATACCAAAAAAGTCTAAAAAAGAATGAGATGGTCAAGTGGTCTAAGGAGCTGACCGTCCGATCTGGCAAGTTAAGCAACGTTGGGCCCCCATAAAGATAAAACTGTTGACTTTCAAAAAACTTTTTTTATACAAAAAATGGAGCAAACATTTTTTGCTTCATTTTTGTAATAAAAGTTGTTTGAAAACCAAAAGTTTTTACCCTAATGGGATCGAACCTGCGGGCCCAATGTTGCTTAACTTGCCAGATCGAACGGAAGGCTCCTTGGACCACTTGGCCATCTCATCCGGACTTTTTTGTATTATTGGTGGAAATGGACTTCATAAATTTTAACTTGAAATTCAATAATTTTTACAAATTTGACTATATCGGAATCGAACTTGCAAAATAAAATGAAATACTGGTGTACTAGCCACTAAGCTATGTCTTAGACTTTTTATTTTTTCTCAGTGGCGAGTCTATATTTTTCTTTTCGTTTTGTTTTATTATATTTTTTTACAACCAATAAATTGTTTACTCGTGGCCTTTGGTCGTGTTATATATACTTTAGACGAGTTAAGCGAATGGGGTGATTTTATTTTAGAACTGTATAATCGAAACAACGTGCTCACTCTCACAAATGCATTTTGCCACGTGACTGGGTCTGACACGAGTCTTTTTTATTGCTTTTCCAACTGGTTGAATTGGTTTTATGAGATTTTTCCTTCTCTTTTTTCTTGATTTTGTCTAGGCCTCGTGATTTGACATGCTGCACATGAATCATTTTTGCTTGGCATATCAGATCTTTGGTTTGATAAAATATTTCTTTCTATTAAAGTTTCTACTAGATAGAAATTTTCTAATAGAAAGAGATTTTGCTCACATCCATTTTTTCATTATTTCCAGACTGTGTCTGATATGTTTTATGATTTATTGCATGACTTCATTTTTTCTTCGTCTTACTTAGAGTCGATACATTTGTTCAATGTATATGAGGCATTCGAACAAAATATATAAAATCCGACGTTTATTGTCTGGTTCAGGGCAAGAGTCCAAAAAGTTGGGGCTTCAAAGTCATTTATATGGAAAATCGGTCTTTCATCTTGCGACCCCTCTTATTCCCCCAGTTTCTAAAAGAATTGAACAATTTCTTTTGGGATGACCAAGGTGTCTTTATTATATTGAAACTTTTTGAAAAAATGTCCATTTTTTCAATTAAAATATTATTTTTCACCAAAAACTTGTTAAAAAATTGAGTATTTTGTGATTTTTACCAGAAAAGCCATTGTAGTCATTATAATATCGTTGAGGTCGGGGGAATTTTTTGAGGGGTACCCCATAAAAGTGGTTCAATCGTCTTCTCTCATCGGGGACCTATAGCTACCGAGATTGTCCGACAGAAAGGCAAACTCACAGACATCATACGTTTAATGTAATAGGATGTTTAGTTCCTTGATCTATCTGAACACATGACTCCTACTTTTTATCGTTGTTTTTGTGTGCATTAGTCAAATAACTGTTTGGTAAACGCATAAAAGTGTAAAGAGAAACAAGAAAGAAAAAAGTGTCTATATAAAAAAACTGGGTGTGACTTTTTGATAAATGGAGGTTACTTAATTAATTTTTTATCTTTTTTATTTTTGGGGTAATCATGTCTTTATAGAAGAGGAACATAAAAAAACATTTTGTCACGTTCCTTGATCACATTTTGGTCCGTTTCTTAGTTTAAGAGACTAATTTTTCCTTATTCTTATCATAATCATCATCAAAAGTTTGTACTTGAGAGATTGTTTTTTGAAAACTTGTTCTCATTTTGATCTTTAACAATCCTTGATCCGTTAGAAGATAATGCTTATCACGTTTTCTTTCTTAGGGAATAAGATGCTCTATGAGTATTTTTTGTGGCTAAAATAGTGACTTTAGGCAACAAGTATCCATTAAACTCTAATTTTTTATAATTTGTATTTTTAAGAGGATCAAAAAAGTGCCCCCTCCCTTTCAGTGGCGTGGCCAGCAGGGGTCCAGGGCAGGCCTGAGTTCCGGTCGACCGGAACTGCGGTTCCGTTATTACGGAATCGCGGTTCCATTCATGTTCAACCCCAGTTCCGTTGATGTTTTTAGATGTGTATAACTGTAATAGATTTAAAAACCTCAATGGAACCGACCGAAATCGGGGTAACATAACTGGGGCAGTGAGTTTTTATGATCCCGGTGACCTGAATCGTAAAAATTCCCTGTCCCGGTCATTTTTATCTTGGTTTCGGTTGGTTACCTCGGTTTTGTTGAGGTTTTTAAATCTATTACAGTTATATACATCTAAAAACACCAACGGGATCGATCGAAACCGGGGTGGAACATGACTGGAACCCAGTCCTGATCCGAGGGGCCATCCCCCCCCCCAAATCGAAAATTTCTTAAGAAAAATGACATTTTAGGCCAAAATTCGATAAATTTCTTTAGAAAAATGAGATTTTTACGTACCTCCCCATAACCAAAAAATCAAAATCCTGGCCACGACTCTGCTCCCCTCCATAGTCGACCTTTCTCCCTACGACACTATGAACTCTGTTGTTCATGGCTGATCAACAGCAAAATGAACTTTGATTTCTGATGCAACCCATCTTTGCCCTTCATACTTTCTTATTATTCACTGCGCATTTTTATGTTTTGTTCATTTATACGTCAATCCACTCATCCAAACAAGTCCAGGTGCAAAGTATAAGGTCACGAAAGTATCTCCAATTTGACTCTTTTCTATATAATCGTATTAAAATTGTCAACTTTTTGTCTTTCCAAGGCTGTCTACAATACCGTACCTTCACTTTTTTCTTGAATATAAAAATTTGAATTTTGAATAAATTTTTTGGAACATATGCATTTCTTAGAGATTCTCTTGCACATTACGAGACCTCTCTCTCCACCCTATTTAAAAAAATTAGTTTTTTTCTTAAAAATAGCCAGATCCCATGCGTAGGTGTCTTGCCGGTAAAGGATGGGGTAAGGCGTATCCAGACTCCACTTTCGAAACAGGGTTACTAAAGTTGATTTTTGAAAAATTTGAAGCATTTTTTGCTTTTACGGCATTGAAAATCTAAACGTGAAAAGTTATGAGCGAAATCAAATTGCGAAAAAAATTTTCAAATTTTGTGCTCTATCACATGGCATCAACTCCCCAAAAGTGGTCCTTTAACTTGCCAGATAGGACGGACGGGCAACTTCCTTATCCACTGCACTAGGGAGTGGCAATTTTTTTGCAATTATCTCGTGGAACTAAGCAAAAAGTCATTTTTGGTGAAAAATGAAATTTTTTTTATTGAAACAAGAAAATTTTTTCAAAAATTTTCAAAATCGGAAAAAAACAACTTGGACCATCAAGGGGAAAAATGTTCAATTCCATCATCTATTCTATGTCATAAATTTATTTTAGTCTTTTCTTATCAAAATAGTTGTTTTTCTTTATTTTATTAGTTATCATAGATCAATTAAGGCATCGTAATAAAAGTGTAATACCATATGGACTTTGTACTCTCCCACAAAAAAAGCATTTTTCGGGATGTATGACCAAAGTATGTCCAAAGTATAACGACATTTTATTCGGTGAGCCCGCTTTGTTGAATGAGAAAAACGCTGATCTATTGCATTTTCCTATATAAGCAGTTCTTTGTGTAGAGCATATCTTGCTATGAATCATTTTTTATTAGCATGTGATTTAGTAATTCGTTTCGAAATAGGTCGGTTCCTAATTCTCTTCCGCCTAGTAGAAAAATTTCTCTTCGCTTAGTAAAAAAATATCTTGTTTCCAAGAGGAAGTTGCATAATTATGAAGTTAAAAAATATTAGCTTCGGTGTTCTTTGGACACGACTTTTTTTGGCCATTAACTTTTGGAGACCAGATAAGAGTGTAGTCGTATTTTGGACCCCTTTTTTCAACGAAATGAATTCTAAAACCTCATCCATTCGTTGCATTCATAATTTCTTTATATATAACATTAGCTTCTTGTGATTCTTGACTCATCTCATTGCAATTTCCGTCCCAGCTAGCAGTAGCGGTACCAGGATTTAGTTTGGGGAGGGATATCTAGGCAAAAACCTCATTTTTGTTAAGAAATTTTTCAAAATTTGGCCAAAAATGCTATTTTTCTTAAGGGGGAGGGTAAACTTTGCAGCAACATGGCGAGAAATCATTTCTAGCAGTTGTTATCATAACTTTTGATAGATAAATCCGTTTGACTTGATTTTGGTATCATTTTGAAGCTCAAATCCGGGCTTCAAAATGACACCAAAACCAAATCAAATTTATCTATCAAAAGTTATAATATCAACTCTGCTAGAAATGGTCTTCCGAGATGCTGCTGCAAAGGTTACCCCCCCCCCCTCTCTCCTATAAGAAATTTTCAATTTTTGAGGGACCACGCTGGACACGCAACCGCTAGCTAGGGTGGATCAATTTGCATTGAAATGAAGTTGTTTGGCTTTTAGACCCACTAGTACGCATGTGCATTTGTGGCAGTGTAAAATCACCCCAAGATCGGATGTATTTGAGACTGTATTCTATTGAGATTATGTCGGAGTCTATTATTACGAATGGTATTTGTAATCATAATGGTCATTGTAATTTTAGACATCGTGTTATGACACATAAGAGCAAAATGCGTGGTATTACTCATTCGGTGATGGGAAGTGGTACCGTGAGGATTGTGTTCAATGGACGTCATAGTTTTAGAGTAAGAAATTTTTTTGGACAACATTATCAGACAAGGACCTCATAAACCTACAATGACATCTAAGCCCGAAACCAAGCCAAGTTAAGCTTAAAGGACCAGTCCAGTAATTTACAACCATATGAAAAAATGATATATTCGGAAAGATCATGAAAAATGGAGCATTTTTTGTTTTTACAGCATGTTCTGAATTGTTGTAGTTTTTGAGATAATTGCAACTGAATTTGTTACAAGTTCTTCGTTGTAATACACAAACTTTTTTGAATTTTTTGCGAAAAAATTGATTTTTGCATCGATTTTTTAAATTTCCATAAAATGAACATTGTAGCAATTTTTTATAGCTAAATAAGACGAGCAAAATGACAAAAAAATTATCCAATTTGAACATTGTTTTGGGTTATTGAAACGAAAAATGAATCAGAATTTTCGTTTCAATAACCCAAAACAATGTTCAAATTGAATAATTTTGGTGTCATTTTGTTTGTCTCATTTAGTTATAAAAATTGCTACAATGTTCATTTTATGAAAATTTAAAAAATTGATGAAAAAATCAATTTTTTCGCAAAAAATTCAAAAAAGTTTATGTATTACAACGAAGAGCTTGTAACAAATTCAAACGCAATTATCTCGAAAACTACAATGATTTAGAATATGCCGTAAAAACAAAAAATGCTCCATTTTTCATGATCTTTCCAAAATATCATTTTTTCATATGGTTATTACTGGACTGGTCCTTTAAACCTAAGCTTAAACCCAAGCCTAAGCTTAAGCCCAAGCCTCTTATTTACAACACTTTCAATTTATCTCAAACACTTTTTACTCATAAGTTCGAAAAATACTTATACATTACCTACATATACAGAACCCTACTACTCATTCCAATATTATAATTCCTCAAATTTTAGGGCATCTTAGTAACCAAAGATGACGAAACTATCGCTATTCAAGGAATTTCCGAAGACCCCAAGGATCAAATCATGACCTTGGATCCAACTATGCCATCAACAAGTCAAATGCAAATTTCCATCATCGACAACGAAACTGGAATCAAGATCAAAATTGCTTCAGTCCCTGTTGAATTCATTCCAATCAAAAATTCCAAAACTAATATCATCTATTTACATGCCTCTATAGATCATCCCTGTATTAAATTCAAAACTGACGAGATTCTTATTGGGAATCGGTAAGATATTGGAACTTGAAGGGCTGGGTGCAGTAAAGAGATGTCTGATAAGGATCATAAGACCTTTCAGGACAACACTTCTTCCCCACCTAAAAAATTTCATAATTATTTTTCAGAGCCGACTTGGAAATTCAACACTATCTTGACCCCACTATCGTCGCTTCAACTCCTCCGATCCATATCGCTCAGGCCAAATCACTTGCTAGTGGTAAACGTGTTCACGTCGGACCAATGTCCTTAAAAGTCGTTGCCAGTCAAAAATTCGAAGCAAGCCCTCGAAGAGAATCCATTTGTATTGACTGTTCCACTGAAATCATCGAACAATCTGAAGATTTCCTTGCCTAATATAATATAGCTGTTATTTTATAAGGTAGCACATGGACTAGACTAGATATTTTTTCGTTCCTTTTGTGCCATATCTGATTTTCATATGTATTATTATTTTTTTAAATAAATTGTTTAATTTTCATGCACGACGCAACATAAAACAAAAGGTGCATACAAGCATACATGGGCAAGCAGGGGGTACTGGGCCCCAAAATACGAATTGGTCCCAAAGGTTACTGTCGACCAAAAAAAACGTCGACAGGCGAAAAAGTTGAAATACGAATTCGTTCTCGATTTATGAATTCGTATACGAATTTTCACAACGAATTCAGTCTGGGCGGCTTCCCAAATACGAATTGATCCATTCATTTTTCCCCCGATACGACGAATTAGGAGGGGGTACAATACCCTCTCCCCTTGTCCATGTATACACACAAGGGTCAAAATTTAAAAACTTTCGCCGAGCGCTTAAAAACTAATACCATATCATGGAGTTTTGAGAATTTTACCCATGGAAGAATGGCTAACGTGCTTGGCCTTCACTCATAGGGCGCGTATTCGATCCCGCGCCCAAAAATCATTTCTTATTTCGCATAACAATACCCCTAGGCAAAAATTTTTATCAGTTTTGAGTACTGCAAAAAGAATTCGCTCCTAGCGGGATCGAACCTGATGGCCCAAGTTGCTTAACTTACCAGATCGGATGAAATCGCTCATAACTGGAGTCGAGAAGTTTCTATAGTATCTATTTTTGAAACAGGCTATACAATGTCAAATGATCAAAGAATGATTTTTGCTTAGGGGTATTTTTATGCGAGGAACACGAATCCGCTTTTATTTTTTCATGAAAAATTTTGTAAATAAAAATTTTAATTTTTAATGTAAATTAAAAATCGTGATATGAGTTCATGTTTTGAGTTAGACTCAATAGAAATTTTACATTTTCAACTTTTACAGTTAAGCTTTTTTTCTATTGAGTCTAACTCAAAACATGAACTCATATCACGATTTTTAATTTATTAAAAATTAAAATTTCTATTTTTTACAATGGCCAATTACTTTTTGCACAAATTTTCTAATTTTTTCGAATTTTAAATTCAATTTTTACCTCTCAAAATCGAACTAGGGAACTCTAATTTTGTTGTTTACGTAACTACAAGGGCCTATAGAATCAGTTAAAATCGTTTTTAAAAAACTGGGAGTATCACCTGGTGAATGTCCCTTGTTAGACCTAAACGTAGGTAGTAGTCAACAAAAAATGTTTAACGTCTATTGTAACGGCACCAAGAATTTTTTATGACGTTGCGATTTTTGAGCAAAATTTTTTTTTCATTCTCTCAAAAATAACCATTTTGGAGTTTCTCTATGCGAGAAATCGCGTAACTTCCCTCACAAGGAAGGGGTATTATTTTGGTTTCTTAAATTTCGACCAAAGGTATCACAATTTTTACCCATGATATGAATGTAAAAACCACACAACAATTTTTGCAATATTCTACTTGTAGATATAAGGGGCCTCATCGAAATGCAAGCAAGTTTTCGATCATAATCGAGTAAAAATTATGGGACGCCTAAAAATATTATGGGACACCTAAAAATTTTATGGGGCGCCTAAAAATCGAACGGACGCCTAAAGAGCATTAGAGCCTGAAATTGTCCCTAAAAAGACATTTCCGAAAAAAACTTCGGCTTCTATAACCCCATTAATTGGACTCTAATTGTTCAATAGTACCTTTTTAAAAGAACATGCATAAAAATATGCAATCACCGGGATCATTTTATTTAATGTCATAAAATTTCTAGTACAATTATACAAACATAATATCATGTATTACCTATGATTGTGCAGGATAGACCCGTTTTCCTGCCTGGTTCACGAGCAAACTGGACTTAGGCACCATCCTCGACTTTTCTTCGGCAAGCGATTTCGTTTCTGGTGACATATCTTCTTCCAAGAGCCGATTTATACGTTCATCCACACGAGAATGTTCCAAATAAGGCAGTGGTTTTTTTTTAGGTAGTAATTTTCCTTCAGCATACACGCCAATACCTCCAACAACCATAGCGACTGGTAAGACAATATAGCGTACCCATTGTTGAGCTAAAATTAGAAAAGTTTTAAGAAAGTGAAATTTTGATGAAAAGGGAAAAGTTAGAATCATACCAATATATCTTCCAGAATTAAACGCATAAGCACCTAGTGTGGCATAAGGTTTCGGATTTCTAATGATTTGTCTAACTACAAAAAGACAATAAATCATAAAGTGGGTAGATGGGAAGAGGGATATAGAAGCCATTGGAGTGGTGGGATCACTTATATTAACTAACTTGGATGCCCCTATTCCCCCAACTCTAACTTTTCCCTAAATTAGGGGATTTAAACTAATGACGTAGCCAGACTCTTATGAATGATGGGGGAACCGCCAAAAATCATAAGGGGATTCCCTTAATTTTTGATCATTTTCCTGCGGCAAAAGCACACATGTGTTTTAAACTGCAAAAAGTTTGGAGCTTGGCTGTTAACGACGTTTTCAACATTTTTAAACATCATCGTTTTTCCCATGCCGAAAAGAGGTGGTATAGCTATTTTTAGAAATTTTCGAAAACTTTTTTTCACTTTTACCTTGGGGGTACAAAATCGAATTTTCAAAAACTTTTCCAAATCGGCTAATTTTTTGTACTCGGGGATTTTTTGACAGAGAACTCGAATCTGAAAGAATTTTTTGATTTTGAACGCAGGAAATGGTCGAATCGGCCATGGGAGTCAGCAAAAATTACGAAGTTGTTAAATTTCTTTCAATTTTTATATATTTTATAACCATTTTTCTTTGACTAACTTCGTATTTGAGGCCTGAAAGTCATTTTTTGCAGAAACAACCTCGTAAATCGATCACCTCACTCTGGGTGCGTGAACTTATGGTTGGGGGAGGGGGAACCACCTCGCGTTCCCCCTCTAGCTACGCCCTTATTTCAAACCTAAACCTACTTATTCTTTGTAATATGACTTGCCACATTTTGGGTACATTCACTTTTTAGAAATAAAACCAGCCGAAAC
>JAQGBS010002342.1:0-13348 GCA_034698545.1 Acrobeloides obliquus | reverse complement strand
TTGAATGGTTTGTATGAACGCCTATTATTTTAGGCTGATTTTTAGCGGTGATATTCTTGAAAAGAGCTATGTAGATTTTATCGATTTTTAACACTGGCCTTGACGAAAAGATGGAAATAAATGGTTGTTACAATAAAGGATTTTATGCAGAAAGTCATCGAATCGCAACGTGGTCATCGAATTGGTCGTCACCTCTGTTCAAAAATATGATAGATTGTTTATTATATAATATAAAAATTTTGCGTATTCGCAGTGGCAAATAATACAGGAGCATGAAAATGATCAGAAAATGACTATTTTTGGTTTAAAAAATGTCAAACTTAGGGATTTTTGTTGAAAAATATTTTAAAAAATTGGACAATTTTGGTGAAAAATTTTAGTTAAGGAAAAAAACCAGCGCTGCAGGCAAAAATTTTTTGAGAAATGCTTGTTTTTAAGCTGAAAGTGCTCAGAAAATTACAATTTTTGTAAAAAAAATAGAAAAATTTGGACCTTTTTAGTGAAAAAGTAGGAAATTTTGGTCATCTTTGATGAAAATTATAATGGGGGACCATTATGATTTTTGAAAAATTTTTTCAAAAAATTTGGACGAAAACATAGGGGGGACCATTAGGAAAAATTTTTCACTTTTTGGGTTTCGGAGGGGGGGCGAAATTTATATACGATAAAAATTTATACATGGTGACAAATTTGTCACTACGAACAAATTTCATGTCTAAAATTAGCATATTTAAGGCCGGCGACAAAATGGTCACTTTGTGTAACTTTGAGCATCACTACTATGAACCATTTTCATTCCTTCACTCCATCCAAGTACAAGTCTTTTGGGGAAAGGGGTGGTCAGAATTTTAATGATGCCTTCTCAATTTATTATCTAGTCGACCATTTTTCAAATAAAGTGGAAAAGATTCACATGATATTTGAACTTCGTCCGCTGTCCTCGGTCATATTTTCCTTGTTTAACCAAAAACTTGTTTCGTCTATTTGTGGTTTCGGTTATTACCGATATTGAAAAATTATTATTTGACTTGTCACCTTTTGGAAATAATTTGATTTATGCTCATGAATTATTTCTTGCTCATTTTTAAAAATTTTAAAACTTGTATGAACTCAAGAAGTTCAAAATTTTCTAATCCTAAATATACTTTTAATAGAACCCCATGTAAGCGTAAAAATTCTCTTAAAAATCGAATTTAAATTGGATTTCTTCGAGCGAACACTTTTTGGATAGCTAAGCGTATGAGGAACATTATGTAAAAGAAATTATTGACAATAACTTCGATTTCACGGAGATATGATTTTTTGAAAAAATGTCATTTTTTCAACTTTTTCGAGCCCCATGGGGTTCTATTAGAAGTTTTATGGTAATCATCATCATGTGGATATTTTTATAAATAACGTTAGGAAATATAGTAGTCAAACCGAGAAAAATGCGACAGATACAATTCGAGCTTTGACGGCAGCGCTGGAACATTTATTAGATAGATTGACAAAAGAATTTCGATATACTAGAAGAAGATAATAATTTAACTATTAGGTCAGCGGCTCAGTTTACAAGGGAAGTTTCAGGAATGCGAAATCGATTTTTGTTTAAAACTAATATATTAGCATTATAATTTGTCTAGAAACTATGTTTGGCACAAAATATTGGCCTAAAAATAGTTAATAGGCAATATTTAATGGTTAGCTAGCATTTCTGACAATTTTAAACAGTTATCGTCGTTTACACCCAATACCGCCTTTTACATCCATGGTATAGACTTTTATTTTTGACTCAAAAATGGCTGATAGGCATTACATAGTGTTAAGAACACCATTCTGACAGTTTTTTATAAGTACCGCCTTTTACCCGGACCCAAAATTAAAATGTAAAAAAAATTTCGACTTGAGCAGGAGTCAAACCTGGACACCAAAAACGATAGGAAAGCTGATTACCAACTGCGCTAAATAAGAAAGTTATTGAAGAATATTTTAAATTTGTGATATTGTGGGGCCCAAAAATTTTCGTGTCAATATACCATAAAGCAAATTTTAGTCGAGCAAATCAATATGCTGTTTGTAATATGTGGATAGTGTCTAACAATATTATACCAGTTTCAAACAAAAATCGATTTCACAGTCCTGAAACCTCCCTCGTGAATGCAAAAAGAGAATTTGCATTTATATACAGAATCACTACTAACTACTCAAAATGAGCCCCACAAATACGAAGCGCTGCAATTTTCGCAATCTTTTTAAAAAATTACTTTTTTCTATTATTAGAAATAGTGAAGTAAGAGTCACTTGAATCCATTTTTAAATTAAATTTTTATAGATTCACTTTTTATTTTCATGTCTCATTATTTTTGTAACACTGTATATAACGATATGTGCTTTATTTGGGCAGAATATTATGCATCCTTTTGCTATAAAAGCAGGCGAAAACAATGTAACAGAAACTTCGAATGACAATGATAATATTCTAATTTCGAACGGAGATTATGTAATGACAATAATGGCACTGTTTGTGTTATGGGTAGCTGCATTAACATTTGGGAGAATAGCTTTTTATATGAAGTTACCTCCACTGTTAGGTAAGATACAGGGGCTTTAGAAAATAATCGCCATCATATAATCGTTAGGCCATTAAGGGAGCAGGAGGGCAATTCCCCCCTCCCCACCTTAACATGAAAAGATGAACATTTTTTTCTAATGGACCCCTTCCTCCTATGTTTTGGCCAGCTGAATGCCGGCCAAAAATTTCATAAGGGTTCCCCTTATGATTTTTCATTTTTATAATAATTTTTTTCAAAAATATCATTTTTTAAATAAAATTGACCTATTTTTTAAACTTTTTTTTATCAATTTTTTCTTAAAAAATTCGATTTTATCTCTTGGAAAATCCTTTTTTTGTCTCCCCCCAAAGAGGCTAGCGCCGCCGCTGACCCGGATTACGATTTTTCATTTTTGAATGAGGGAGGAGTAAAAATGAGCAAATTTGGGGTTACATATTACTTGAACAGCCTCAAAAATTAAAAAAGTTTAGGAATGCTAATTGTTGGAATTCTATTCCGAAACGTCTATTTTTTATCTGAACTTCTCAAAATCGAAAAAAGCTGGGAGATCGTTTTAAGATCAACTTCCTTTATTTTAATATTGATTCGATGCGGAATGGGCTTAAATCCAGATATTTTACGAACTACTTTGGTAAAAATGATAAAATTCACGGATAATCATAACGTACACAATCTTTCGTAAACCATAGGTCTTTACGCACATCATCGCACATCGAAGTGCGAAATGACCAAAATTTGTGTGATTTAAAAGGTATGCACAAAGATCGCAAAGTCGTAATTGCGTACGCCATATAAAAATCATTCAATAAAAAATCATTTTGATTTTTCGGCAACATATCCACTTTCCCTAGTTTTACAAAAATATACACTTCCCCTAGTTTTACAAAAAGCTGTGATGTAATTGCTCTGTGCATATTTGCATCTCCATTTTTGGTGCGATTTTCTTAAGCCCCGCTCCGCCTAAAGGGGGATTCGCGATCATGGCGTTAAGGATGCGAAATTAAGGACTCGAGGATTAAGCCCACGGGCTAAGATCTCGCGGGGTTAAGTTCTTGCAAAGTTAAGGGCGCGAGACCGGCCTTCGGCCGGATCCGCGCCCTTAATTACCCACGAGATTATAATCTCCACACGAGATCTTAATCCCCACCCCGCGCTCACTCACCCCCCCCCCCTCATGATAGAGTTGCGCGGGGCCAAAATTTTGGTGAAAAAGCACCTAAAATTGACTCGCAGACACGCAAAAGCAGCAGATGCAACATCAACTAATTACAATTTTTTTAAAAGAAGTGTAGGGGAAGTGGGCACGCGCCTGTAAATACAATCGTGAAACATATCGTTCTTAGCGCACACATTTTTCTGATTTTTAAAATGGCTGCGCAAAGACTTAAAAAATAAGGTGTTCGACGATGTACGCAAAAACCGATTGTGTGCGTTATATTGTCCCCCCATAAAATTTAACCAAATTTATCCATTTTTAGCATATTTGTGGAACTATAGGGTTTTTTTCATCCACGTTAGAAGTTTTAGCCATAGTTTTAATGACTCATTTTATTTTTGGTTTTCCTGTTTTTGTGGCAATTGTTTTTGGGTAATTTTTTTGGAAAAATAAAGTGATAAAAATTTTTAGATATGTACTGGCTTCGACTTCACCAGCTGTGACTGTTCCAACAATGATTCAGTTGCAAGAAAAAGGCCTGGGAACTTATAAAGGCATACCCACTATAATCCTAGCTAGTGCTAGTATAGATAATTTGTATTGTATAACTGCTTTTTATTTTATGGCTGATATGGTTTTTATGGAACATGGTAGGTACAAGAATTATCTATTAGAGATCGGAAACGGAGGACTCTAATTTTTCGAGGGTACCCATTTTTTGACTCCCTAAATGATTTTTCTTAGGAAATGATGATGTACAAAGTTGTTCTCCATAAATTTTCGTGTTGAAATGAATCCTCACTATTGATCTTTAACTTGTAGATAAAAAATCTAGACCAGAGATCCTCGTTTTTCGACAGAGAGCCCACGGTTTTTCATTCTTTACTATTTAGTAAGAATCTGAGAATCCGCTGTTTTCCCAATTGGGAGCGTGCGGGTCCGCTGACTCCCTAACATTTTAATAAATAATTTAGACCTATATACGTTTGTCAGCATTCCTATTGAATTGGTATTTGCTATATTAATAGGCATTTTAATAGGTACTATTCGATTCATAGGTGCATAAGGGGTGGACGGTTTACAGAGGATGCGGTACACTTGACGACATTTTTTCACCAATTTTTCAAAATTTTTTTTAACATTTGTTTTTTTATCGATTTTGGAGGAATGGTTTCGGTTTTTTTGGTTTTGATCAATCGGTTTCGGTTTTGGCCATTCGGTTTTCAAACATTCGGGTTCGACTTTTTCGATTTCAGTTTTCAGAAACTCTACGGGGGACGGCGTCGACCCCATAAATTTCTATGTTTCGACTTTTTGCTTTATTCATAAATTTAGGATTACTACTACGAGTTCTACCAAGAAGCGACTCTCAAAAAACCTCCCTTCATTTTATAAGAGGATCTTTAATTTTAAGCATTTCTTTAGCATTATATTTTGGTTCCAAATCGATTAAATGCGATATTGCTGGTCCTGTATCGATTTTGTGTATGTGTGCAGTAGCTTCGATGAGTTGGAAAAGAGACAATTCTAAAAAGGTTATAAATCAAAAAGTTTTATATAAATTTAAAAATTTCAGACAATGCCAGAAGAAAAATGCTTGCGCATTTTATGGGTTTTAGTCTTTCAACCTTTTTTATTTGCATTAATTGGTTTAGTGTTCGATATTTCGAAAGTAAGGTTTTTATTGTTCAAATTTGGTGTAAAATGAGATTTCAGATAGAATTAAACCGTATTGTCATAGCAATTGAAATTTTAGTTATAGGTAACATTATTTCTTTTAAACTGTTTCAAGAAGAGATTCTAAACAAGTTAGTACTTGGTACACGCAAAAAATGTTTTTTCATTCGACTATATTCAGTTGGATAATCGAAGAGTTGATCAAATCGGCTGAATTTTCTCGAACAGATTAATTTCAGTCGACCCAGCCGATTGAAAGAAGGCTGGGCCGTCTGAAAGTAATCGACTTGAATACAAAAAAATCAGACAATTTGGTGAATTTTTTGTTTAGTTTTTACCACAAGGAAAACCAAGTGAGAACCGAGTTTTTTTTACCACAAGGAGGACAAGGGTAAAAAACTTGAATTTTCAAAATTTTTCCAAATAGGTTGAATTTTTGTATCTAGGGGTTTTCGATATGAGGAACTCGAATCTAAAAGTATTTTTTATTTTGACCGCAGAAAAGAAAATCAACCGATTTGAGTTGTCCGTTGTGGGTTGATTGCTTTTTTCGTTGTGAGTTGTCGTAGTCCACTAAATTTTAGGTGTGTTATTTCGAATAATTGTTGTGTTTATATTATCTTTTGTTGGAAAATTTAATTTCAAGGAACGATGCTATATTTCTATTGCATTTTTGCCAAAAGCAACAGTTCAAGTAAGATAGTTTAATAATAGAAAATTTGATTTTCTTGCCTAACTACGCCGTATTCTAGGTCCTTCGGGGCAGGGCTGAGTTCCGGTTTCAGTTTCGATCATTTTTGCTATTCCGGTTCCGTTAAATTTGCACTGAGACTGCATTAAAAAGACGCAATTTTTCTTCATTTTTTGACATTTTTGCAAAAATTTCATTATTTTATCAAAAATTTTCAATTTTTACGCCAAAATTATTCATTGCATTGACGCCCAAATTTTTCGACGAAAAATCATAAAAATTGCTTAAAAAATTCAACAATTTTTTCCATCGTTCTCAACAAGTTCCGACCATTTTTGCTATTCTGTACTCCGTTCCGGTTCTGTACCCTGATGTCCTGGTTCCGGTTTGACACAGCCCTGCTTGGAGCTTCAGAAAAGATACTAGATTAAAATAGTCTTTTTTGTATGTGGGGTAGAAAAGATCTTAATTCCGACGTCCTTATAAATACTGGACACTCCCCAGTGAGGCTATTGGAGCTTTTAAGAAATGCTTGAGTTTAAATTTTAGGCAGCTTTAGTCCCTGTAATTTACAATTATTGCTCCAACGACTATACATGCCGACCCTTTGCACAAGACATCTTACAAACATGCATTCTAAGCATTATAATAACAGCTCCTGTTGGACAAATTCTGCTGCAAGTTCTTAGTAGATGTCTACTCAGCAGAGAACCAGAAAGCTCTTTATCTACAGTAAAAATTATAGAACGTTGATCAAATATTTATCAAATATTGGTCATATTTTTTTCTATAAATAAAAAAGAGCTCGTTGACCACTCATGTGAAAGGGGAGAATCTGCGCTACAACTTTTATATAGACACCTATAGCAAGTTTTCGCTTCAATACATAGATAATCGCAGATCTTTGACAACACCTCCGATTTTCTAACATGGTATTAACACAGATTGGCCATTTTAATCCGGTTACAAGGGTTTTCAGCCAAAGTGATCTACACAAAAAATTTAGCCCAGATTTGGAGGAAAATTAGCTGGGATTTTTTCGACCGATGGCATTTTGGAAAGCTGAAAATCTAAAAGAAATATTTAAAAAATTTTTGTATGTTTGAAAATCGAAAAATCGCGTGTATTTGAAGAAATTTTCTTGAATAAAATATTGTAAAATATTTATTGAATTTTTTACACAATCCGAGTTATTGTGCATTTTGCATCAATAAATACAATTCTTCCCTGAATCAGGGTTAGGGAAAAGTTTTCAGGGTTCGGGAATACACATAGAAACATATAGAAAACCCCTTATAACGTTATTTTGATGAAAATTAAAAAACTTGAATATTTTTGAAAAATCGCGCAAAAATAGCACAGTGCACTTTTTTGTGACATCCTGTAAAAAAGCCAATGGCAATCATAATAAGATCTAGTTTATTGAGGGAGAGACTATGAACTAGTGATGTTCAAATTTACAAAAAATGACAGTTTTGTTGCCTGCCTTAAATATGCGAATTTTATGCACGATAAAAATTTATACATGGTGACAAATTTGTCACCACGAACAAATTTTTATCATGCCCAAAATTAGCATATTTAAGGCCGGCGAAAAAATTATCATTTTTTGTAACTTTGAGCATCACTACTCTGAACCATTCTCACTCCCTCACCCCATCCAACTAACAAGTCTATTGGGGAAAAGAGTGGTGAAAATTACAACGATGCCTTCTCAATTATTACCTAGTCAACCATTTTTCAAATAAAATCGAAAAGATTGATCTTCGTCTTCTGTCCTCCTATGAATGGCCATATTTTTCCTTTTTTAACCAAAAACTTGTTTCACCTATTTATGGTTTCGATTATTACCTATATTGAAAAATCATTATTTGACCGATCAACTTTTTGAAATATTTTCTCGTGAATTATTTTTTGTTCATTTTTTAAATTTTAAAACTTGTATGGAGTCAAGAAGAAGTTCAAAATTTTCTATTCCTGAATCTAATCATCACCATGTGGATATTCTTATAAATAACGCTAGAAAATATAGTAGTCAATCCGAGAAGAATGCGACAGATACAATTCGAGCTTTGACGGCAGCGCTGGAACATTTATTAGATCGACAACAGAATTTTAGTATACCAGAAGAAGATAATCATTTAACTGTCAGGTCAGCGGCTCAATTTAGTTCTATGATCTATGCAGAGCCAATTGAAGAAGATAAAGAAGTTAAAAAAGAGGATTTGCATCCGGAAGAGTTAGCGCCAATACATGATCCTGTAGGTACATGCAATACCCTCCCCTGTCATATAAGATTTCAAAAAGTTGATTTTGACCCAAAAATTTCTCTTAAATCTGGAATGAGGTGTGCTTTTTGAGGATTTTTCCAATTGGGGATCCCCTTTACACTATAGTCAAATTTAAGATGCCTCATCTCATCGGAGGTGAGGTGAGGCATCTTAAGTGGGGCATCTAGCCCAAGGGACAACCAACCCAAAAATGTGCGGAAGCGGTTTTATTAATTCATTGCGGAGGCCTCAAGAGGAACTATAATGTGGGTAGACAGATATCATTAAACTTTTATCATTAACTTAATTTAAGAACATTTGACGGGTAATTGTCAGTTGGTGACATAAATCTTTGTCAAGAATTGACAATAGAAATTGTCAGTTGGTGGCATATAATCTCTACCAAGGCCTAGACTTAGGTTTATGCTTAGGCTTAGGCCTAGGCTTAGACTTAGGCCTAGGCTTAGGCTTAGGCCTAAGTCTAGGCCTAAGCCTAAACCTAGATCTAGGCTTAGGCCTAAACCTAAGGCTTAGGATTAAGCCTAGACTTAGGCTTAGGCCTAAGCCCTGGTAGAAATTATATACCACCAACTGACCGTTGCTCCATTTCTCCATTTGACAGCCTCAAATTCATAAAAAATTTGAAGATCAAAAACGCATCAGAGTCGATATCGACTCAATGACCAAAGTGAGGCTACGGACTACAACATATTGCGATTAGATACTTCAGTGACGAACCATCCCCCAAACTTCCCAAACTGAGCTAACCGGACCCTTTCATGTGACCGTGACACGAACCGCGGTGCGGCTTCATTGCGTGGGTCTGTAGCTTCTTTTTCACTATCTCAACTTATGAGATCTTTTCAACTTCATGGGTTGCGGCTTACCGCCTCTTTTAACTGTTTTTGTGTTTGTTCCCTGTTTGTGTAAGCTTTGAAATTTTCGCCTAGTCTTAATAGAGCTGTTTATCATTTTCGAGAACGGACTTTGCTCGTCCTGTATCATTGGATCCAAAATGGAACGAGATGCTTTCGATTTGAGGCACCAAAAACGAACAAACTCCGTTTTCTCCCTCGAATGATCAAATCGGATCATTCAAGGAAAACATAAACAGGCTCTTACAAGACACAAAATTAGCTCAACTATACGAAATGTAAAAAAGGATAAGAAATTGCATGGACTACCTTTGTTTTATACTACCTTTGTAGTTATTTATACAATAAATTTTTTAGCGCTGGCTAAAATCTATTCCAAACTGGCTTATGATCATTAATGCCGTTGGATACATGTTTATTGGAGCGTGGATATTTCAATTATTGGACGATAAAATAGCCCAAATGCCATATCATCAAGCGCTGCTATTTGCTCTTCAAGTTACTTGTACTATTGGTAGTTTTTTATATATTCATTTCTATGACTAAGACTATCATTCATTACATATTTTTAGGATGGGGCAGCCCTTATGTTATGTCATGTACGAGCAGTAAAGTTTTCTGTACTATTTATACAATGTTTGGAGTACCACTTGTTTTTGCGGCATTTGCCAATATTGGTCGTGAAGCGACCGTGTTATACTGTTCCGAATGGCCAATTTTGAAAGGCTTACAGAGGAAATTGTTTATGGATAAATCTGTAAGCAAACATGTTAACCATAAGAGGACGCCTAAGTATTACATAATTTTCAGAGGGGACAGTGCTCTTGAGAAAACCGGGTAACATCCATCCAGAGTTTCTACAAACCTCTGGATTCATAATTTTTGAATACTATAGGGAGGGACGGGGGTACAAAATTCACAAAATTTGATTTTAAAAAATCTACATGTTGCACCGATCCAGAAATTCACCCGACTCTGAGTCGGCATCGGATACAGAATCAACGATCTTGACTCTGAATCGGGTACTCGATCCAATGAACTCTGGATCGAGTGCAACATATACATTGAACATCCCCTAAAACTCATTTTAAAATTTAGAGCAAAACAGATGACCGCATTACTCGGCTTTCGTTAAAAGCTGGCTTTACATTTTTAGCTCTGCATCAAATTTGGGGTATTATTCTATTTAATTTTGTGTTAAATGAATTTGGGATTATCGAATCGGTTTATTTTTCGTAAGATTTTTATGTTTGAAAAATGGAGAGGGAGGGTGCCGTTGTAAGATCTCTTCCTTACACCTTGGGAGGGGTCATGATGTGGAGGAAAGGGAGGGGTGTTATCCGAGCACGTATCTCACCTTACGGATCAAAGCACCTAAAAACATATGGATTCCCTAAATTTGACCAATCGAAAGAATGTCAAAGCAAATCATAAGAGTACTCACTTATGATTTTTGATGTGATCAAAAAGTGCCCAGCCCCAATTGTATAAAGATGAGTCAACTGGAGAGAGTACCATCCCACAATCCAATAGCATAACCAGAGGGTAGGGCTTCAGTCCTCTGTCGCGAAGAGGGGAAAAATTTTGTCACGTAATATTGATTTTTTCGATTTTTAGAGGTTTAGCATGCCCTCCCCCCCCCCCCATCGCCAAATCCTGCTTACACCCTTGCCACAATAAGGAGGACCTTTTTGAAATTTTTGGCCAGACTTTGGCCGACTAAAACAATAGAGGGTTTAATAATATTTTCGATCCGTCGACTCGATAAGGGGTACATACCCGGAGTACTCCTCCCCTATAATCAACCTTCCTCTATACGTGACTTCATGGAGTGGGGGGGGGAGCGAATAGTGGATGTTTAATTTGATGAAAGTTATTACCAATAATGGTCATCCTTATATAATTCATTCTAAAAATGAATTTAGCATCGTCTCAATTTCAACCACTGGACTAGGCGATTTTAAACCAACTCCGAAAAATATGGCACAGACTTTAATCATCATACTTTACCTATGCATTGGTATTACAATTTTGTCTGCAATTTATGCCTCTCTAGCTTATTATTGGCAAAGATTTCATTTTATCACTTTGAAAAGCTATATGTTAGATCTAGGAAAGAAGATTTTTGCAAAAAGGAAAAACAAAATTTGTCCGGCAAACGGGAATCATCAATATTAACATAATTTTTAACTTAGTACCTGAAGACCGAGCGCCTTCAGCGCTCGACCTCGCTTCCGAGTGATGCCCGAGTGGCACTCCCGAGCAGCACTTCCAAGAGACACTTCATAGCGGCTCTCCCGAGCGGCGCTTTCAAGCTCGATTCGTGAGCTATTTATCGGCGTGGACTTGTAAATATACGAATTTTGGAAGGTCCGAAATTACTAATCCATTAGAAATTTCAAACTTTTAACGTGAAAATTGGCCCATTCGACCCTTTCCTGCGCTCAAAATCAAAAAATTCTTCAGATTCATGTTCCTCATACCCGAATCCCCCGAGTACAAAAAATCAGCCGATTTGAAGAAAATTTTGACAATTTGATTTTTTACCCTTTGATCTTCCAAGGCAAACAAGTGAAGGAAAAATTTTTTTCACAAAAATGGTGTCGAACGTCCTAGAATTGTGTCCTGATCACGATGACATATTGCTATAAGGTTTTAGATAGCAATTTCAAAAGTTAGTCCGCACAAACAAACATTACGCGTTTTATATAAGAGAATATATTTTTAAATATAAAATTGTTTTGTTCAAACATTCTCCCACATCATAAATCAAAGTTTTTTTCAAGTTTCTTAGAGTTGCTACGCTGTGAGCAAGATCAAATAAACCAATTATGACGAGCACCAATAAGCCAAAGATAAATTAATGTACAGGGTGTTTCAGCAAATTAGCGAGATTTAAAAACTCAATATCTTTTAGTAAAAAAAGAGATTTTTAAATGCGGATTTTTGCAAAATGCTTATAAATCGTAGGGTTTTCATGCCCATTCAAAAAATTTGATTTTATGACAAAAATATTTGGTCACCGGTGGGATTCGAACTTGCATGTTCATAGTCAAAAACTGTGAACACTATCGCTTAGCTATGGTGACAAGCTGTTTGTGAAAAAACTTTTTTAAGTTATATTCTATCAATTTTAAACCATAATTATTATTTTTTTGAATGCAAATATTTGATTTTAAACATTCAACTGGCTATTTCAACACTGGTTCAATTAGATAAACAGGAAATTTATAATTATGCAATCGAGTTCATAGAGTTCGGCAATTGAACCCGAAGAAAAAGCTACTCACAGAAGAGTTGCGCGTTAGCAAGTTTCGATAACGTTTGTATTCAAAAAAATAATAATTGTGGTTTAAAATTGATAGAATATAACATAAAAAAGTTTTTTTACCCAAACAGCTTGTCATCATGGCTGAGTGGTAGTGTTCACGGTTTTTGACTATGAACGTGCAAGGTCGAATCCCACCGGTGACCAAATGTTTTTACCATAAAGTCTAATTTTTTAATGAGCATGAAAACCCCACGGTTTCTAATCATTTTGCAAAAATCTGTATTCAAAAATCTCTTTTTTACCAAAAGATATTGAATTTTCAAATCTCGCTAATTCGCTGAAACACCCTGCATCCTAATTTTCTTAAGACGAGACAAAACAGCACCTGTCGTGACGAATGTACAAAAGTTATTAGTCCAATTGCAATTCCAAAAATTCTCCCACATCATAAAATTTTTTTCAAGTTTCTTAGAGTTGCTACGAGGTGAGCAAGGTCAAATAAACCAATTATGGCAAGAGCCAATAAGCGAAAAATAAATTAATATATCCTAATTTTCTTAAAACGAGACAAAACAGCACCTGTCGTGACAAATGTACAAAAATTATTATTCAAATTACAATTTTCTCAAAACGCAATTCAGTTTTTTAAATGGATACTTCAAAACTAGTAGTGAAAGACATTTTCGATGAAAATTTTTTACGATTTTTTTCTATTTTTGCAAATATTTCTACGGTCTTAATACTTCCCTTCTTTATCCTAATGATTTATACAGTCCTCAAAAAGTCCACTAAAGAAATGGCAAAATATCGATGGTATTTGTTGAATTGTATCATATGGGATTTCTTGTTTGAG
>JAQGBS010002341.1:0-13348 GCA_034698545.1 Acrobeloides obliquus | reverse complement strand
TATCTTGGCCTACGCATATATCCTGACAGATTAGAATTTAACCCATTTTTAATCCCAGACTCTGGATCTTATTCAGCGATTGGGGTAGCCTACCAAGGAATGAGTTTTACATTCGATGTTAATGACACAATTGTGCAAGTTAGTTTGATCAGTGCTCCGAAAACTGGATGTGTATTAGTAGATGAGAATGGAAAACAGTTTGGGTTAAACACTGGGGTAGTGTTTACAGGTGCTATAAAGACAAAGAGGAAGATTACGTGCAATCCATCCGGATGTAAGTGCATATATTATACATCGAGAGTTCGATTCCACCTACCGTCAAAATGTTTTTGCCTTTTGAAATTCAAAATTTTTTTCGAGAACCGACTCCGATTGTTACCCTCCCTTTAAAATAAACATTTTTTGCAGCGTGTAGTTGCCCATCTGGAGCCTGGTACCAATCGACTATCAACCCCTGTAATTGTTATAACTTTGTCAAAACCCCCAAAGATTGGATGAGTGCCAATAACGACTGCCAACAACAAAATTCTCGATCAACGTTGGCCAGTATAGATTCGGCATTTGAAAACAATGAAGTGTTAGGTAAACAACTTTATGCGAATTTTAAATTTTTATGCAAATTTTCAATTTTTAGTGAAAGGACAAAACCAAACAGGTTGTACACAACTCTTCATTGGCCTACAAGAACCGTCATCAAACGTATGGACTTGGATTAACAACGATACTGCAACTTATCGTAACTGGAGATCCGGTAAGAAATCTCGTAAAAAATTGCTGAAATAAAATACGTTTCTTGCGCAAATTTATAACAAGTTGGCAACTCATAGCCAGTGGCGAGGCTAAGGGGGTGGGGGGAATCAATCGCCCAAATTTTTTTTAATTTTGGGAAAACTTTTTTTATCCTCTTTGTTCTTCCCCTCCTTATTTTATTCTCATGTTCCTCACCTCTTCCTGTGGAACAATTCTCTGTTTACCAGTTCCGGGTGTCTAAATTTGACGAAAATTTTTGTTTTATTATTATCTTATAAATTCAGGTTACCCAGATACCAACGTGAACAATAAATGTAGTCAATTGAACTCAAATGATGGAAAATGGACAAATATCGATTGTTCAACAACAGGATGTTATGTCTGTGAAATCAAGAATAATTAGTAGAATTTTTTTAAATTTGCAATAAATTCAAAATTATTAAGAAACGATATCTCGAAAGGGCGGTATCTCACTTTACCCACTGGACAGTTCACCAACTAAGGGCAGAATTGCCCACCATGGACACTTCACCCACCGGACACTTCATCCACTGGACACTTTGCTCCCCATAGACACTTCACCTACTGGACAGTTCATCTACCATAGACATTTCACCTACCATGGACACTTCACCCACCATAAACACTTCTCCCACCATAGACACTTCACCCACTGGACAGTTCATTATGGTCTTGAAAAGGTGGATGAACTGTCCAGTGGGTGAAGTGTTCATGGTGGGTAATCTGACTATGGTGGATGAAGTTTCTAGCGGGTGAAGTGTCCTTGGTGGGTGAACTGTACAGTGGGTAAAGTGAGATACCGCCCTCGAAATTTTGAACACATTTTTGGGTCCCTATCCCTTAATGGGGTCAGTGGGATGCATAAACGCGGTTTTCCATGTGAAGAAATAGCTCCATACAAACCGACCGCTCGGGGCCGCTGCGTGTCGCCGAAAAACATTGGTAAAGTTTACCAAGTAAACTTGAGTAAAAACAGAAACATTGACCCCACCCTCATCCATTGTGACCCTATGTTTAATCCGTTTCAGAACATAAGTCAAAAAAAGTTGATCGAAAAATGTAAACTTCGAAATCATCATTACGTTCAATCGGCAATGTTGGGCCAAGAAAACTGAGTTAGAATACCACCTGGGTCACAAATTTTTGCCCAAAATAAAAAGTTGTTATTTAGAACGTGAATAACAACTACACGAATGCTGACTTCGGAGTTTATATTTTCCGCCAACTTTTTGGAATTATAGGCTGAAACGGGCAATTTATAGCAAACAATAATTTCGAAACAAAAGAATTTGTTTATCATTTGTCGATATATTTAAAAAAAGCTAGGTGGATCCCAATAATCTGGACAGAAATCCGGACCGTTCGGGGTTTGAACTTGATATCCTCGGGACAGCATTCGACACTGGTGCTCATGAAATCGTGGCCATGCCGCGTTAGCATCTTGAGTTTGGCTCACATCTGACCAAAGTCTTTCAGATGAAGCTCCAGCGTTTGGCCTAAAATCAACATTTCAATATGATTATAATAAAAAATCTACCATAGTCGAGGTATAAGATTTGTACCATCAACATATTCACCCCAAATACAAGCCTCTCCACCTAAAACTAACTGTTTTTGTGCAGGAGTTCCGTTGAAACCCGCTGGATCGCAGTTATAATAAGACTGCCAAATGGGATTATACTGAATATAGTTGACATACCTAAAATTTTTTACTCAATATAAAAAATTTGTATGTACCAGCATGATGAGTAGATGGCTAAATGCCCTTTACTAGTAATGGAAGCCATATCATTCATTCCTCCCGTCCACACATATGCAATAGAGTTTGGTGGCTGAAATTTTTTTTGAATATAAAAAATGGAAACCTACAGCGACCCCTTGATCTAAAACTTCTTGCCAAAAAATCATGGAAGCATTTTTGGAGGAGGCTTGGACCTGTTTGACAAGACTAAATAGTTAAAACATAGAGTAAAAAAGATGGTGAAATCGAGGGTCGAGCAATTTTGAGATTTTGCTCTTGAAATTTTTTCTCGCATAGCCATTGCACCCCCTGTTGGCTACGGCCCTGGCTAGTACCTCTGTGTCGTAATTTGGAAGGGTTCAAAAATTGTTAATGTATAAAGTAGCTTTTTTCTCGCATTTTAGGTGATTTTTAGAGCATGTTTAAGTCAAAATTTTGCAATTTTTGGTAATTTTTAAACAAAAAATCGCAAATTTTGCTTATAAAAATTTTTTGACCCGATCCCCCGTAGCAAATTTGAATTTACGCCCCCCCCCCACATTCCCCAAATGAAATTACGCCACTGCTCTAGCATTACATACTTTGACAAATAATAAACCAACAAAGCTGTGTTATTTTTTCCCATGCCATGTTGCTGCATCCATGCTGCAATTGTAGGGTTGTCTAACCTAAAAGAAAGCTATAAAAAAAGCAATTATATTTACCAACACTCTTGTTGATAAGTACTCGTTTCGTCGCCTCCAAAATGCATATAGTTGTCAGGGAATAGGTTAAGAGCCTCCTAAAAAGTTCAAATATTTTTTGTCACTCCTCCGCCAAGGGCGTAAATTCAAATTTTCAACGAGGGTAGGATCAAGGTTGTTGACAAAAAACATAAGGGGATACCCTTATATTCTTTGAGAAAATTTCTCAACTTTTGGACAAAAACATAGGATTTTTCCATTTTTGGCCTCAACGGAGGGGGATTATCCCCCTCCGGTATTTACGCCCTTGCCTTGGGTTAGCCTTGAAACCTTCAAAAAATCATACATCAAAAAATTGACCAATAAACTGCAAATTTGCATCAACAGTAGGATCAATAATATACTTCAAAATCGTATCATTTCTACCTTGCTTATCATAGCATGTTGCTAAAAGCCCGGGTCTTCCAGGTTCCCAAGAAGTCATATGACCTAAGATTTCAATTTGTAAAATTTACTATAAAGTCTATTACCGTATTCTCTCTAATAGAAGCACCCCTTCTAATTGAAGCACCCCCCCCCCATAAATTCTGTTTTAGCAAAAAAATCCGTATAAGGAGAATGTTTTTTTCGATAATCTACTTTTTGTTCATTTTGTTAGTTTCAAAAATGTCGAGCGATTCTGAAACCGATTAAGGTCCTACGCCTTCAAAGAGGAATATACCTGTTTATTTTGATGCTCCCCTAGTGGAAGTAAATAAAAGTTTAAAATTTTTGTTGTGGAACTATTGTTTGAATAGTGTTTTGAAAAATAGAAGCACCCCCTCTATTTGAAGCACCCCTCTAATTGAAGTACCCCCTGACGGAGGGATTGAAAAATAGAAGCACCGGTGCTTCTATTAGAGAGAATACAGTATTTGCATATCTTTGACTGAAATCGTCATTTTTGAGGATTTTTTTGGCTAGATTTTTGCACAAAAATTTCTGCCTGCAGCGCAAAAATAAGGTAAAAAAGACAGAAAAACTTTCTTTTAAGCGCAATCATTTGGCAGCCTCTCCCTCCCCTTAAGTGATTACGTAAAGATCGTAACCAGGGTTGGGCCTGGAATATTCCGGGCAGACCCCGGGTTTTTCACCTGGAGAAGGGGTTGTGGATCGGGATCAAGGGAGGGTTGTGAGGGGGTTGTTTCAGTTGTTTTTATCCCTTTATAAGTAATTTTCAACCTTGGAAATCGGTTAAAGATTCTTCCGGAAGAATCCCAACCTTGATCATAACAACCTCTTACCGGGAGTATCAAACTCGGCAACAACTCGAATCCCTCTTAATCGGGCATAATCAATAATATCTTTGATTTGAACTGGGGTATATACATGTTTTGGGGTGTAAGCACCCTAAATTTGAAATTTAATTTGATTGGATAAAATTACTTTGGCCGACAAATCAGGAAAACGCGACGATACGTATGAAAAACCTCCGTCACTATCCGTCAAATGCCAATGGAAAACGTTCATTTTGTTTATGGCCATGATGTCCTAAAAATAAGGATGTTTCAATGGAAAAGTTGACCCTACTCCACTCAAATGGTCATATCTCAGCGAAGTTGAGGGCTTTTTCAAGAAGGTAAAAAGAGTGTAAAACTAGAAGACTTGTCCTCAATGCTAGGAAAATTTTTTTTTAAATCAATTATTTTGGCCGAAATATAACCATTCCAAACAACTGCACACAAACTTGGGTCTCCTATATAAACTTACAAGGTTTCGCTTAATTATCCCTGTTGAAAGATAATGTCTGGAAGAATCAAGCATAATTCCTCGATGTGGAAATCTTGGGCTATCCGAAATTGTTGTTGTTTTGACATAAAACTAAAATTTCTTAACTATTCTTAGCCTCAAAATTTTATTGATCAGCAACATAACCTGTTATATACAGGTTGAAGATTTTTTTGAAAATTGCAGCAAATAGAACAATTATTCCCTCCCAAAAAATTGGATCCGGACAGTTACCTAGTATTCCTTGTTAGTAGAAAAAACGTTTACGTTATTATTCGAATCTTTAAAAACAAGCTGACTGAAGCTTTCGAGGCCTCGAAGAGCACCCCAAATTTCATTGGCTTTAAGAGTAGCTGAAGTTGAAGTAGGGTTGAGTTGAATCGTATCTAAAGTTTTCTTATGTGAGACGCAAAGGCGGAATTTCTTGTCCTAAATTTCTCAAACTTTGACTATTTTTTAACCAAAAATTAAAATTTTTAAGCATTTTCGACTAAAAACTTAGACATGTGAAATAAAAAATTGTAATATTACATGACTCATCCATCCCCATTTGTGGATAGCCTTGATCACAACCTTTGGTTACTTGAACATTTATTTGAGAAAGAGTGATTGTGGAGACAATGGCACTTAGACTCTAAAAAAACATTAAAGAAAGGGGTATTTTTATAGCCCGATCTCTGAAAATTTTCTTGTAAGGATAAAATTGGCTGAAAAATCAAAGATTTTTTGGTGATTGGGCCGTAAAAAATACCCCACCTTTAAATTTTTGTCCTATTTTTTTACATTTAACAAGTTTTTTAAAGGGGAGTAGCAATTCCGTCGGATTCTCGAAAAAGGTTTTTCGCTATTGTACAAGAATGCTCAGAAAAAATTGTTTTGATGTAAAATTTTTCAAGAACTCGTCCAAAATGTTACTTCCCTTTTAAACCACCTACTGTTTTGTTTCCCGGAAAAGTCCATTTTTGATAACGTTGAAAAGCTTGCTGAAGAATATCGCAATTAGTCAACTGTGTAGTGAATTTAAAACTTGTCGGATTGATGTTATGAGTGAAGTTATTAAAAGTGGTTACATTTAAAGGTAATGGCCAAACTTCTCCGCTAAAACAAATTCTTTACAAAAATATTTTTAAAAATAAAATTACTATGTAAATTCTCCTGGGTTAGGATAGTCAAAAAACCAACCATATGTTGTTTGTAGAAGTAGCGCAAAAATACAGTATTTTAACATTTTTCTAAAAAATCGAAACATCACTACGTTCAAAATATGTATGAAGTTAGTCATAGCTGAACAAGGGGGTACTGTATCCCCCCCCCCACTTCGTCTTTTTGCCGAAAATTTTTAAGCGACCACGTCGTATTTAGGGGCTAGTACGCCCCTCCTTGTACAGCTATGGGGGTCCCTGTGACCACACATGCACAAGGTCTTAAGAGTGGTTACTTCGATGCGTTATGACTCTGAGCCCTCACCCAAAATCTCATAACACATCAGAACGGCATAGAGCATATACAAAGATTTTGTTTTGCCTTATGACGCACTCATTGCTAATAAGTGTAGTGGAGCATACATGTGCATGGGAGCCGGATGCTTCCAACTCATACTCTCTTTTAATTTTTTGCGCGATAGAGGTGGATAAATAAAGAAGAAAATTTATGTGTTATGAAAAGTTTTATGTAGATTAATCATATAAATAATACAAATCATTTAAAAAAAATTTTATATTGTTTATATCCAAACCACTTGAAAACCCAATTATTCGATAAAAGCAGGTCTTTAGATAATCCTTCACTTGCATAACTAATCAACGGTGAAATATAAACAAGATGTTCACGGGGAATCTCAATGCCAGCACGGTTCAACCAGCGGCGACATGCCGCAGAAAAATCGCAACAACATGTTGTTATGCAATCACGGCCGATATGGTCCGGATTTTTTAATGGACTAAACTCTTCGTGGCTTAGCACTTCCCATACAAAAAATTGTCTAAGAATTCATTCAGCATAAGGTAGCCGATATTTACAGGGTGGCCCAAAAAAGGAATATTTGAAAATTTGAACACTCTGTTTTTTGATCATAACTATTGATTCCAGCGGCGTGGCGACAGTTGAGAATGTTCAAAAAAACTAGTAATTTTTTATACTTAAAAAAATATAGAGCATAATAAATAAGAATTCACAAATATAAAAAGAAAAAATGTTTTACATGTATAAATAATGAAAAAAAATCAAAACATCTAGTTTTAAGCTAAATTTATGAGCAATCAATATCACCAATCATATAAACAATCAGCATAAAATGTTTACAAATCTCCTAGAAAGGCTACTAACCACTAAATAAGCCACTTCTGAGATCTTTATTAAATCATCCGCTTGTTTATTTGATTGCAAAATGTTTTGTATCATACATGATACGCTGCGCAGTCCCGGGTTAAACAACTGTTATATGTACTGCGTTACATCTCGTTGGAATTCCCATTGGACGTGTGAACATCACTACTATGTGTTTCTTTGAATAAATGGTCAAATCCATGCATGTTAAAAATGGAGCTGGTAGTCACTTTCTCATTCATCATTAGCCTCAGAGTCTAAATACTTTTTTCGTTACTTCTAAAAATAGCTTCAGGCAAAATAGGCCCTGACAAAATCGGACAGAAAATGTTGCTTTTTGCTGAATTTATGTGGCACAGACAAAATTTTTTAAATCAAAATAGACGCTTCAAGCAAAAAATGCTCAAAAATTGACGATTTTTTGATAACAAATGATGGAAAATATGCGAATTTTGACTAAAAATGGCAAATTTTGTGCAAAAATATTATGGGTATATTTGTAAAATTTTTAGTTTTTGACATTTCGAGAGAGGTCTTTAGTAAAAGACGTCTCCATGATGTGTCTCGGGGTGGGAATTTGGAAAAAATGCGCACCCCCTCAAGTTGAGGACCAAAAAAGGTCCTAAAAAAATTTTTTTTGCACCTTCGGAACGAGAAAAAGTCGTTTTTCGGTCACAAAATGCTATTTTTAAGCCATTTTTGGTCAATTTTTTGACAATTGTTTTCATTTTTCTTAAAAAAAGTTCAAAATTTTTTTCCGTATCTTCAGCGCGAAAAAATGCGCATCCCCTTAAGAATCCCCACTAAATTATGTATGCCCGTACCCCCCCCCCCTCTTCTCGGTACAGCAGGGGCACTTTTGATAAAAGGTCGAAATTAGCCAGGTAAACCTCAATTTGTTGACTCATTTTTTCCAACTATAAGGTAGCTAATTTACCGTTAAAACTGGCAATAACATTAAAATGTTCGACATTCGTTCGGATGCCATAAGTGGATCAGACAACTTTTGATATATATACATGTACAAAGCTCTTATATACTTAGTCAAAGATTGGCGAATAAACGGTAATGCTTGATCGCTAATTCCCACCTCTAAATTATAGTATATTTTCATCAAAACAAGATACCTTCTCTGAAAAAGCCAATTATTTTAATAAGAAGATATTCATTGTAATCGATATTCAAGTCTTTCATCGGTTTGATAAGCTGATTAAAAAATACATCTTCGAGGTTTCCCAGAAATTTTGACAGTCTAAATGAGAGCGGTTTAGCCCCCTCAAGAAATGAGGTCCTAGCGTCGACCATGTTTGCAATGATGAAATAAATTACATGGGATTTCTTTTATAATACCGCATATCTTCTGCATGGGGATGGTAACAATTGTTGGCAATGCAAATGCCTAGGTGGCCATGGAGCATTGACGATTGGATGGAGTTGTATGCAGTTGATAGCCAAAAATGATGCGATATACGATATTTTGTTAGAATAATCTACAAATACTAACTATTTAATTTTTTAAGGGGAACCCATTTGGAAAAAATCAGTCATCGAAAGATTTCGGAAGGAGCAATTGCTCCCCTCTAGAGTCGCGCCTGGGTCGGTATAGGCAGTGCCGTAGCTACTACAGGCACACCGTAAAAATTTTTGTTGCTCTTGTTAAGTCACCCAATTTCGGCTACTCGGTCATCATTTTCATATGCGCTGAGTATAAAAAATTACTTGATCACACATGTTAAGCTGCCTAACTTCATTCAACCTTGTACACCAATCAACATAATATACGAAATGCCTCCTCCATCCATACACCATTGATTCTATAGTTAATATATGCTCTGCATTAAAGTTCATCTAAAAATTAAAATTCTTTTTATTCGTTTTTTCAGGGGTGGTGCACTTTATAGCCGCTTTTAATCAAAAATTTTAGGAACAAAACATACTAGTGCAGAAACAAGAGTGAAGACAATTTATTAGAGCCGCTGGAATGCGTTTTTTTATTTTCATTTGTTTTTAAAAAAATTTGCTATTTTGGACATTTTTAGGTCGAGAAAAAATTTTTAGGGACATTTTTGGTATTAAAAAGCACGCAAAAATACTCAAAATTAAGATGTTACATCTTTTACTCGAAAAAAGTATTTTTCAGCATCATTTTAAACATTTTTCTTCGTAAAAAATTTTTGAGAATCGATTGTAAAGTGAACCCCCTCCCCTCTCTTTATGCCAAAATTGATTAATAAGTGATGCTTACTGGATATCTATTCGATACCCAATGGAGATTATCATATGCAAATTCATACGATACGTCAACTTGTTTTCCGTAGTCGCATGCAAACATATGGTTGTCATTTAACGCCCATATCTCATTTTCTATCATATTTAAGTACATCAGTGTATGGTCATTGTCAGCGGATGCTATTGTTGAGGGTTGATTCTAAAAACTTTATGAAATTTGAAGTTGTTTCAAGAATCCCACCCCTAAAGTAAACTAGCTCCAAAATGAAAAACTCAAACAAATTCTGCATGTTCACCTTTGTAGACAATTTTTTGCGTCCCTCACCTTTAAACAGATTATATAGAAAGTAATTTCTGTCTTACATGACATAATTTTGGACATTGAGATTCATCGTTATGTCTGCATTGAGTTTCTGGATTGTTATCAATTGATTTGTTCTACAAACTACACTATAGTCATACGTTTTAACGGGGGGAGAATAGTCCAAAAATTGCGGTATGGGTTGGGCTTGTAAAATTTTTTTGCATTATGGGTCTGGCATATAAGCTTGTTTAGTCAAGTTTTAAAAAATTAAAAATTTGCAATAAATGAGCGTTGTTGTATGCCAAAAATGCTTGGAAATTGACGATTTTTCGTCAAAAAATGGTAAAATTTGACCCATATCACATCTTATCGCCAGAAAAATGCGTTATGGGGTACTTATTTTTTCTCTATGCGTGATGTATGGGGGACTGTCCCTCCCTCCGTCAAAATGTATGATTTTAGTCAACAAGTGATCGGTCAATTTTTGCAATATTTCAAAAACTTTTAAAACAACATTTGAATAACACTTGGGTATGCTCTATAACTCTAGATAGGTTTTCAAAAATTTTGGATTTGAGAGTTGGGTAACATCTCTTGAAAATATAAACCAACAACTTACTTGACTAGTTTCATCGATTTCACTAGATATTTCTATAACATCAGGTGACGAGGCTTGATCATTACATAAATTAGCAACTATTTCTTGTTTCACAGCTAAATTGCGTTATAAAATTTTAACGTGTAATTTCGTACCCTTGGGATTCATTCCTATTTTAAAACATTTTTTTAATCGACATGATCGGCATGCAATTCTATCATCTAAATGGAATGTTTGAGAACTTTCTATATTCCCAATTTGATCCATATTTGTCATTTTCTATCTTATAGAATCGACCGTAAATCACCCCCTCAAAGGAGAAGTTCCATTTGCAATCAATTTTTGCAAAAATAATTTTCAAGAAAAATTTTTTCTGAGAATTTTTGTCCAGACACAAAATCTTTTTTGTTGTAAAAATCGGCCGCAAATAGCACCACATTCAGTATCATTACACGCTTACCTTTTGTAATTTGGCAGTTTCCATTTTTACGACATCTAAATTGTCTCATGTGCTTAACACTACGGCGAAAAAATCCTCGGCATCCATTGCATACGATAGCATTATAATATTTTCCAAATGCAACATCGCCGCAAACATAACAACTTGCGGTATGCAGCATGTCTAAATTTTTAATATCAGAACTAGCTGAAATACCGTCCGGTTTTGGGTGACCCACTCCCATCTTCTTCTACGAAAATTTGATCACATGGGACAAAAAAAAAATAAAAAACATAAAGGGGTACACTTATAAATTTTGCTAGGTAGAAAAAATGAACCTGAAAAATAGGATACCCTTTTACCTGTATTAGATACAAATGAAAATCTAGTCACAATATATTGAAAATTGTTGATAGATCTTCCCAAAAAACGAATTTTTTTACTCTTATCATTTTATTTTTGGCATCGCATTGCTTAAATACTGAATGGACATTTTCGTCTGTCCTTATCAAACAAAGAAAATGGAACAAGGTGGTATGGCTACTTATTTCCTTGTTCGATAGGCCAATGAAGTTCATGAATACATAGTCCACATTGACTTAATTTTTGCAAATTTCTTCTGCATTCAAAAATTGCTCAATATACATAAATGCTCAACAATTTTGGAAGGGGCCATCAGCCAAAAAATCTATTTTTGCTCTTAAAAATTTTTTCCCCTTTTTAACTACTTAGGCTTTCTGTAACTCAGGCTTCATTCACCGACACCATCGCCTTAGGGTCGCCACAAGCTATCGGGTCCCCACAAGCAACGGCACAAGCTATCGTACGAAGCCATCGTACGAATTTTGTCGTACGATCGTATGACAGTTTGTGGCGATTTCGTCGTACTTTTACATTAATTTGACGGTCGTACGATGACTTCATACGATAGTTTGTGGGGCCGTCGTACTTTCGTACGATAGATAGCTTGTGCCGTGCTTGTGGCGACCACTTTCGTACGATAGCTTGTGCCGTGCTTGTGACCCCACCAAGTAGTACATAAAACATGATTAATTGTCTATAAATTTCAAAAGTCTTCGATAATCATAAGCATAGAAAACACGTGAAATACAAAGGAATAATCGACTATTACCAGAAAATCAAATATTTTAATAATCTTTCTTTTTATTGTAAATACAGGGTGGCACACAAAAAAAACCGGACACTTTAGAAAAATGTAACAACTTGAACCCATCCCTCCATGACTTCTCCATTATGACCTACCCAAGTCTGAGAATATCCACTGGTGCCTAAGAGCCTAAGAAGAAGGAACTACCACAGACCCTAAGCCGTGAAGTGGTAGACCTTGCTTTAGTCACACGATAATATCCTCTAAGCGTCCGGGGATCGAACCCGGGCCCTGCTGCGTGATACATGGGTGTGGACGAACCCACTTAACTATGCAGACATCTGACCACCACTTAACCATCTTGACTACTTAACTATATTTAAATTTTTTAAGTGTCCGGTTTTTTGCGCGCCACCCTGTACAATCATAAGAATTTGCATTTTTATGTTCAAACTCGTTTTAGACACAAAATTTAGCAAGATTATTATAGCTCTTTATTGCTCTTTAGTTCTTTATTACTCTTCACTGATAAACTTTTGCATTCTCGTGTAGTGATTTTCGATCCAAATCATTAAAACCCGTGTTTTGCATTTTCTACATTCTTTAATAATGATAAAAATAAATAAAGTCTAGAGAATTCTATTGTTATCGCGCTGCCGCGATAACAATAGAATTTTTATCACTCGAATCTATAATTGCCTTGCAAAATAAGCCAAGTGCAATAAATACAACACAATAAGAGGGACGTAAATAAAGCGCTTTTTTGGGAATTTTTGGAGCTCGGATTATTAGCACGCCGAGAACGTGGAAATACAGGTAATATGAAATTGGGCCAAAGTTTTCGGACCTGACCGGGACTCGAACCCCATGCTACCGTCCAAGTGCACTACCATTGTGTTATCGAGACCTACAACTGATGCACTTTAATTGGTAAATATTTCTTCCAATTGTAGGTCTCGGTAGCACAATGGTAGCGAAGGCTCAACTCCTGAAATCATATGTCGGCGCTGGTTCAACCGCTTTAAAGATGGTGACTTGAGCTTGGAAGACCAACCACGTGCCGGAAGGCCTGCCAAAAGATGGGTGTCGGTTTATCAAGCGCCGACTGTATGTGAATTGTTGTTCTGTGTAATACGATAAAAAATTTTTTAGTACAAAAAAATATTTGAAGATTCAAAATTAAGATTTCTCCATTTGTCTTACATAATTCATCTCTAATTTCCCGAATAGATAACCTCGCAAAGAAACGGAAGAGCATTGTTATCGTCGCAATAAGTGTTGACCCAGGTTCCGGTGGTTTTTATCAAGCTCAAAATGTGGTTTTTGGGGTCAAAATTAGGGTTCAAAGATACCATCATAACTTTTTATGATTAAAATATTTTT
>JAQGBS010002340.1:0-13351 GCA_034698545.1 Acrobeloides obliquus | reverse complement strand
TCCAGTGACACCTTTGTGTTAAAATCGAATCTTTTTATAAAACCTGCTGTGGTTAAGGGATCTTTTGGAGAGCCGGGGGTTTGATAGTACCAGTTTACGCGATTTTTAACAACCTTAATTTTGAAATATCAAAGAGCAATATTTTTTCTTACCTTAACATTTGAATTAATGTCAACCAAATTCTTGACAAAATATTCGGCTTGTAAAAATCCCGACGCCAGATCGACATCTCCTAAATTTGGAAAGTTCAATGCAGTGGCGTAGCTTGGGGGTATGAGAGTCCATCCTGAACCCCTTTCCAAATCGGGCTAAGGCAGAAAAAATTGTAAGGATTCCCTTTAAGTTTGGAGCTGTCCAGACAAAAATTTTCATCAATTTTGAATGTTGCAAAATAAAAACTCTACAATCGGGGATCGAACCCACCCTTTCAGTGCGAGCGTTTGGTGTCCTAAACACTTGACTATGAGCTTGCAAAAATTTTGATGAAAAAAACGGGCAATATAAAAAGAAAAAATGGACTATGAAGACAAAATTCGTTCATACCGTTATAAATTAAAATTCGGAATGGATTAGAATTATTTTGAACATAATCACTGCTTATGATATCTTGAAATACTGGAGTTAAGTCAACGGAGGTATTTGAGTTGTAAATTTTATGATAGTGAAAATCTGATGCTTTTCTAAAAATTGTGAATAATGAGCCGTATGCACAACTGAAGCTAAAGCTAGCGCTAACTATTATTTAATGTTAATAGCTGTAGCTAACGCTAATAGCTAGTAGCATATCGAGGGGCGGTCGCACCCCGAAATTCGAAAAATGAACATTTTTTCTTAATGGTCCCCCTCACACTTTTGCCCCCCCCCCCACTCTCCCATTCCCTGAAATTTGATCTTAGATACGCTACTGCTAATAGCTGCAGTTAGTATGCACAACTGCCGCTATTAGCGTTAGCTACAGCTAAAAGCTGCAACGCTAATAGCTGTAGTTAATGCTAAAAGCTGTAGCTAACGCTAATGGTTGCAGCTAACTCTAAAAGCTGTAGCTAACATTAATAGCTGTAGCTAGTATGCACAACTGCCAAATTAGCGTTATCTACAGCTAATAGCGTTAGAGCATTTTTAGTGTCAGTTGTGCATACGACCCAATAAATCCAGCTTTTTGTCCATACCCCTATTTATTTTTTATACCTGCATATTTGCCATGGTTGAACATAATCAGGTATGTGCAATGCTTTTCGGACACAATCTTGATTCAAATAAGTTGTTGCCGCATTTGACATGTAACATTGAAAACCTCCATTCGAGTCCGTTGATCTATAGTTCATTCTTTCCATTTGGTCTACAATTGCTGACGAATAGCTCCGTTTTAAAATTTTTTCTGGACCCAATTCTTCCAATGAACCAAAACTTGGTGTAGCATATCCATAACAGTCTTGATAAACATTATAAACATCATAGTCACCTGCCCACCTAAAAAATTAAAAAATAAAAAAGATGCAAGTGACCAAAACGCACGTCCAATAAAAGTAGGCAGTGCCAAATCCAGGTATTTTTCAACCCCCTAGCTATGATAATGGCTTACGAAATCCGAAACTTGCAAAAGTTTTTGGGACCACAGTTGCAAAACACCGGTACCCCCGGTAAAATTCGATGGGGGAGGGGTAGGTTATTGGTCCCCGGAGCCGGGAGACCCCCTTCTAAAAACCCAAACTGCGGGAAGGAGGGGAGGGGGTAGGTCATAAAAACAAAAATTTTGAACCGGGGTCTGTGCATCTGTGTTTGGTACCCATACTTATACAGTAGGGGGTGCCATATCAGTTTGTTCCCATTCCCGTTCCCACTTTTTTGAAAGTTTCGGACGCCGTTTAGTGACCGGCAAAAAATTTCAATTTCTACCGTCGATATCCTTCTAAATCCATTGCCAAATTCCCACATTCACTTCCATCAGACGTTCCATTTGGCAACAAATATTTTGTTATATTACAATAAATTTCGTTTTGTGGTGCACAACATTCTCTCAGCCTATCCCATTCGTTTTTACCAAGCAATCCGTGAAAATACATGAAGTCCGCCACAGTTGAAATATCCCATTTTGCCGAAAGTGCTCCATTTCCGATGGAAATCCCACGGAAGTTAATAATTTTAGGGTCAATAATTTTCGACTCAATTTGATTTATGAGTAAGCGCGCTGTGGTGGGAACATAGACGCCAGCGTAAGACTCTCCGGTGATGTAGAATTCACGGCCATTGTATTCCGGGTATACGTCAAAGAATTCTTTTATTGCAGCGACAACATCAGCAGCTGACTGAAATTTGTTTATGTAGATTAAAACAGGTTTCGCGATAGAATCGAGCTTTGAGACGAAGGGCATCTCACAAAAAAATTTTCATCGCTGAACGAAAATTTAGGTGAATGTTCTGATAGAACTCACCGAGTTATGCAACTTTAGTTCTGGGCTCCCGACCCGGCGACCTCTCTCCATGAAGCTATGGCCCCTAGAAGTTGGGGAAAGTGACCATTTTTTGAACAAACTTGGATCGGATCTAAATCATGCTCAGAAAAATTTTTTCGCCAAACGCACGTCATAGTGTTCCCCACATAAAAATGTGAATATGCAAAGATTTTTGTGTATTTTGACAAAAAATTAAAAACCGACTGTTGGGCGCGGGATCGAACCCGCGCACTATGAGTTCATGCCAAGCGTTTTAGCCACTCGACCATGAATAAATTTCATGATATGGTACTAGTTTTGAAGCGCTCGGCGAGCTGAGTCGATTGGCGATATTTTTTTGATTTTGACCCTTGCCACCAGCTTTTTGGCAATTTGGTACGCTTTGTGAAGAACATTTTTTCTCGTTGAAAATTGTAGCTAACCAAAAATTACCTTATCATCATCATAAGTTGTATCATTGCTAGCCGACATATTCTGATACGAAAATCCTACTGCTCGGGGAGATTCTAGGTAAATTATATTTGCGACTTTGTTCCAAGAGAAAATATTTTCAAACAGAGTAATTCCATCTGGATTTGGATGGAACGGACCATGTTCCGTGAGCAATGCTCCAAGCGAGCTACAACCAGGACCACCTTGAAGCCACAGTACAAGAGGATCGGATAATGAATCATTTTGGGATTCAACAAGCCTAAAAGAAACAACAAATCGAAATTAGAGATACACAAGTTAAAATGACAATCCTTGTTATTATCAGAAATATGCAAATTTTGGGCAATAATTTATTTTTTGTTTTTTTAGAAAACAAGTCAATTTGTGTGCAAAAATTTGAAAAGTGCATATTTTCGTTGCAATAAACAAACTCTTTAAAAAAATTTTTCACGAAAATCTAGGCCTAAAGTCTATCTACGTCTAAGCTTAAGCCTAAGCTTAAACCTAAGTATAGGTCTAAGTTTAAGCCTAGGCCTAAGCTTAAGTCTAAGTCTAGGCCTAACCCTAAGCTTGAGCCTAATCCTAGGACTAAGCCTAAGCCTAGGCCTAAGTAGTAAAAATGAAAAATGCTTCATGTTTCATATCTTTTCGAATATATTATTTTTCTATAGGATTTTTCCAAGTGAACTGGTCCTTTAAACTCAAATTTTTACCAATAATGAAGATAATTTCCTTCCACAGCACCCTTGAGATACCCAGAAGAATGATTAAAACTGGGTTTAAATGTTAGTCCAGGTAGATTATATATTTTATCTGCCATTTTACGAGTGTATTGATAAGGATTTGGTTGGTATTGAGACAATAATGGTTTTGGATTTATAGAAACAGTAAATGGGGCACTATAATTTCGATTGGTGGTGAGAAAATTGGAAATCATGGCCAGAGAAGGTCCAGGACGGTCTTGAGGAACCTGGTGTCCAGCTCCCTAAAAAGAGCATAAACTCTGTTTCATTGCGAGGTTGAAAAAAAGCTAATGCACATAGTCTAATGACTAGGGCGCTACCAAAATGCTGAAAAGGTGCTGGCAAGGGTCAAATTTTAAAAAATTTTCGCCAATCAGCTCAGCTCGCCGAGTGCTTCAAAATGCGTACCATATCATAGATTTTGGGAGGTTGACCCATGGCCGAGTGGCTAACGTGCTCGGCTTTTTTCATAGGGTGCGCGTTCGATTCCACACCCAAAAGTCATTTTTTATTTTGCTGTCAAAATATATGAAAATTTTTGCACATTCTCATCATACATTTACAAGAAGGCCGGATGGTGCGTCATGATTTTCCATAAATGTTTTTTGCGTTTTTCGTTTCCCCAAAAATAGAAAATGGCGATTTTTACAAAAAATAATGATTTTTGATGAAAAAATTTCGACTCTGGGTAGAGTCAAACCATTCCAATAGCATGAATTGCCAGCTTCCTAGCCATTAGACTATGCGTGCCCAGATTTTTTTAAACTCATCATAAAACAGTGTTTATTGTGTCGATTTTTTCTTCTTACCTTCACCGTCAATAAATCAATTTGCATATTCCCTTTTTGATTCGAAAATTTCTTTGCAAAGCCGGCAACATTTTGCAACAGTCCAGGCTGTTGTTGATACATCCATTCTGATCTATTAGCTGTCGCATGAAGAGCATATTTTTGAGCTAAATTTTCAACAAACCACTCGGCGCCAAGAAAATTACAGACACTGTCAACATCTCCATTATAAATAAGGATTTTTAAAGTATAATCTAAACGATAGGTTTCATGGCGCCCAAAATGGCAAGGGTCAAAACTTAAATAAATGTCGCCAATCGACTCAGCTCGCCGAGCTGATAAAACCGAGTACCATATCATTGGGTTTTGGGTGTTTTTCCCATGGCCGAGTGGCCTTCATTCATAGACCCCAGCTCGAATTTAAAGTTCTCCAAATTTCATGAAAATTTTTACATATCTCTATTTTGGCATCTAAAACATGTTGCAATCATTTTTTTGTAGGTACACACTGCTGAAGCTATACAGTAAGGCTAGGCTTTGTATTAAATTAAAATTGTTAATATACAACTCCAGTTGGTGTTACCAACCAAAAAATGGTTGCAAGTATTTTAGATTCCAAAATAGAAATATGCAAATTTTTTATGAAATTTGGAGAACCATAAATTTGAGCTGGGGTTCGAACCCACGCTCTATATGAGTGAAGGCCGAGCACGTTAGCCACTCTGCCATTGGAAAACACTCAAAACCTCATGATATGGTACTCCTTTTGAAGCTCTCGGCGAACTGAGTCTATTGGCGACATTTATCTTAAATTTTGACCCTTGCCTTAACCTTTTCGGTTTTTTAGAGGCCGTGGTTTTTAAAAGTTTTTTAAATTTATTACTCGATTCTAAAATTTGTTTGAAAACGGGTTCCATATCAAGATTTTGATGAATCCAACTGGTGTGTACATTGTTACTAAAAAAGGAAAAGTATTGGGTTGTTCCATATGTAAAGTGCTTCTGAGAGACGTTGAATCTTTGTGAAAATGACTTCCGGAAACATTTTATTTCCCTCTCCAGGACTCAACACTGCAAAAATCCAATTTTTTGAAAGAATTTTTGGATTTTTTCGATTTTTGTTGATTTTCAGCATGCCATGATTTGAAAACATTTGATTATTGACACGAAAACATGCTCTATTCAAAAAGTTAACTTCACCATCCTCTTCCTGAGTACTGTTTACCGTCTTCTGTAGCTGCGTTCAAGCAAGTCATAAAAGTTGTCAAATAGTTATCATAAAATTGACAAAAAGTTGTCAAACAGTGTAACTTTGCCTGATTTTCAATAAAATCGTGTTTATTGAAACGATGGGTGATGAAGCATAAAATCAGTCAACAAATTTTATGCTTCTCGATCAATAAAATTTTATGCTTCATGATCAATCGTTTTAATAAATACGATTTTATTGAAAATCAGGCAAAATTAGACATTTTTGACAACTTTTTTGACATGCTTGAACGCAGCCTGAAAAAAATTTCATTGAAAAAGGTTTTTCCTAACAAGATAAACCAGGTGCGTCGAGGGGAGGGAGGTACTAGACCTGATAATTATTTAGGTGTTGGGGGTCTCAATTTAGCCTCTACCCGTACTACATCTTAAACTCACTTGCACTCGGTCCAATTAACACTTAGATCACTTGGGATATGTATAGCATCCCTCACTTCTTGTGAATTTAAATATTCTGTTGTGGCTCTACTGGCATAGCACTGAAACCCCATAAATGAATCCGTAGATTTCGTATTGATTAAAGACTAAAAGATAGTTTTTAAAACAATTTTTCAACAAAAAATACAGTAAGACACTTACCCCTTGATCAACAAATCTCCAAATCCCATCTGAAATTATTGGACTGTCGCTCAAATTTTTATTTAAGCTCCATAAATTTGAATTTCTTTGTTGAAGATTATAGTCTGTCAAGTTGGTAAAATCTGTGGAATAACATTTTTCATTTATGTTGTAAGGGAAGTAACTAAATTTTGATGTTTTGCAAGAAAAAAATAAAAAGTTAAAGGATCAATCCACTCGGAAAAAAACTCTATGAAAAGTTATATATTTGGAAAGGACATGAAAAATGGAGCATTTTTTTGTTTTTACGTTAACCTCTGAATCGTTATCGTTGCCGAGATAATCGTGTTTAAAGTAGGCGATTTTTGAAATTTGTGTATCACAACGAGAACATGAACACAATGAAAATTCGCCCCTGATTCAATAAAAGTTGTGTTTAACACTAAAATTCAAAATTTTTTAGCTGTTTTCGTAAGTCGATAAAAAACGAAAAATTTTTAAATTTTAGCGTCAATGCACAACTTTTTTGATTCAGGGACGAATTTTCACTGCGTTTCATATTTTCGTTGTAATACATAGATTTCAAAAACTTCAAACGCAAAAAATACACAACCCTTTTCTATTGCCGCGACAGACTAAAACAAAGTTGCCCCCTCGGCACAACCTCACAACCCACTACACCCCCGCCGCTCACGTGTAAAATAATTGAAAAATAATGCGTACTGTGGAATAGACCATAGAAAAATTTCTCCAATTGCTGCTATATTTATTGCACATAGATCATGTTTTAGATCAAGTGTAAGTTGTGGCTGCCCATTCCCATGTTGATCCCAAGTTAAAAAACTTGAAAAATTGCAATATTGAAATCCACCAGGTGTAAATGGGCAACAATCAATTAATGAGTTGTATTGGCTATAAATCAATTTTGTACACTCACAAAATGATTGATGAGATCCCGAATTTGGGACCCCTAAATCGAAATATCCCTCCACAACAGTTTTTTGGCAAAAATTGGAGGGAGCTCGAAATTTTAAAAACGAGTCGCGCCATTCGACTCAGCTCAATGAGATGAGTAAAACGAGGTATATATTGTACAAAGATGCTAACGATTTACATGACCGAGTGATTAGTGTGACAGGATTTCACTTATAGGTCGAAGGTTCGAATCCCGGCTTGAAATTAGAGATTTCCGATTTTCATAAAAAATTTTGCATATGCCTATTTTTATTCGCAAATCATTTTCCTATTATTATTTTTCATATATAGTCGCTTTGATATGTATGGCAATGGTTCAATCCTCGCCGTCTACTATAAGTTTTTGCCTTTTCTTAAAGTTCTCCAATCCAGCTAATTTTTTGTAAAGTGAGGAAAAATTGATTACAACGTGTTTTAGAGGCCAAAATAGAAATATGCAAAAATTTTCATGAGATTTTTACGACTTGAAATTTGACGCGGGGTTCGAACCCGGGACCTATAAGTAAAATCCTGTCACACTATCACTCAGCAATGTGATTCTTTAGCGTGTTGGTACAATATATATCTCGTTTTACTCGTCTCGTTGGGCTGAGTCGAATGGCGTTACTCGTTTTAAAATTTCGATTTTTTGCCAAAAAACAGCCGTTTTGATCTCCGTAAATGACCATTTTGCAATTTTGGGAGCCATTTACAACGTATTCACTTACTCGATTCCAATAATTCCTCTATAAAAAGCCAAGTTTATATAAGAATTGAGCTGATAGAATGAACTGATAAGGCCATTTCCAACTGACATACCAACTAGATTAAGTGGTAAAGTCGACGTCTAAATTTGGAGTATTTCATTTTTAAACTCATTTGCTTACATTTTGTTCAATTGCTTGTATAACTTTAAGTGTTAGCAGTGGCACAAAAACGCCAGCATAACTTTGTCCTGTAATATAAAAATCACGATTTTTGTATTCAGGAAAGCGTTCAATAAACTGTATAAGGGCTTCAAAGTTTTCTTGGGTTGTCTATAATTTGTTTTTTTTAGAGGTGATATACAGCGTGTTCAAAAAGGTTGTTATATTTTTACATCCAATTTTTTGAAGCCTTATCTCTGGCTTCAGAAAAGCTTTTTTGATGCGGTCTTTTACGAGTATATATGTTACTTTCATATCTGAAAGTTTCAGAAATTATAGATTCAGATAAGCCTAAGCCTAGGCTTAGGCTTATCTGAATCTATAAGCTTAGGCCTAGGCTTAGGCTTAGGCCTAGGCTTAGGCTTAGGCCTAGGCTTAGGCTTAGGCTTAGGCCTAAGCCTAAGCCTAAGCCTAGGCCTAAGCTTAAGCCTAGGCCTAAACTTAGGCCCAAGCCTTAACAAAAAATTTGGATGTAAAAAACTTTTTGAACACACTGTATATTGGAAAATTACCATTTCGTCATTATAAGTGCTGGTTTCATTTGAGACATCATTATAGGAATAGCCAATATTTTGAGGGGTTTCTATGAAGAGTATATTGGCCACCTAAAATTTTATAAACTCTTCTTTATGGCAAGCACGGTGCGCATGGCCTAATGGTAAAGACGTTGGCCATTCATGTTATTGGTGCGGATTCTATCCCACTAGTATCGAAATTTTTATTTTAGTGAATCATAAAAAAGTTGTAAAAGCAAACATTCTTAAAATTACATTAAAAATTTTTTGCCTATCATTAGTTTTTGGAAAAATTTTTCTGCTGAATGTTGCTGGTTCAATCCCCGCCGGTGTAGGATTTTTTTTAATATCATTTAATAAGCGGTATTGTGATGGATACTTGATAGATGATTGTAATATTTGGATTAATAAATTTACCTTATTCCACGAGAAAATATTTTCAAACAAAGTTTCACCATCGACATTTGGATGAAATGGGCCAAATTCTTCAAAAATTCCAGAAAGTCCACTACATGCTGGACCGCCACCTAGCCATAATAACAAGGGGTCATTCAAAGAGTCATTCTGCGATTCTATGAGCCTAGGAAGAATATATTTTTACACCAATCTGTAGTACAGGGTTTATAAAAAAGTGGATTTTTGGAACTCGGAAATTTATTTTTCTAAAGATAATTTTATTCTAGGGGTAAGTTTATAAGAGGAATCTACTGAGCGTATCCTCAAACCCTGAAAATGCTCACCTGACCCTGATTCAAGGGAAAAATTGAATTTTTGAACATGTGCAAAATGGCAATTTTAGCTTCAAAAACCCAATTTTTCAATAAATTTTGGACGCGGGATTGAACCCGTGCCCTATGAGTTAATGCAGAGCGCTTTAGCCACTCGACCATAGGTAAAACCCACAAAACCCCATGATATGGTACTCGTTTTGAAGCGCTCGGTGAGCTGAGTAGAAAAATTTTCTTAATTTGGACCTTTTTCCACCACCGTTTTGGCATTTTGCTACGCCTTTAGGGGGGGCATAGGTGGATAGGGGTCCACTAGTGGACCCCCAGCACTTGGATTTGCAAAAAAATGCCATTTTCTGGCAAAAAACTTATTTTTGAGCATTTTGGTAGTGAAAAAATGTCATTTTTTAATGAAAACTTTGAAAAAATGATCCCTCGCAAATTTGTGAAAAAGTGGACCCCCTCTGTTCACTTATGAGGGTGGGCCTACCCTGTAAAACTTACCAATATTGAATTTGGCTTCCTGTTGATAAATTAAAATATCCACTGTATTGATTGAAGTTTAACTCAAAAGTCAAGCCCGGTAGTGAGGATATAAGGTCATCTTGTTTTTGATCGGCAAAAACTTCGGTTTGATAGATGAAAAATAAAATCAAGGCCAATAGCCAATTCCGTTCGACCATGTTTTCAAACGTTTCAACTATATGCCGTTGGGAATTTTTTTAACACTTTTACGTTAGATTAACTTTCTTACACTTCTCATACTCTATATATATTTTTCTTTTATAAGTGTTAAAAATCCTTTTCATAAGATAAGGTAATCTTTTCTCTCTTAAATTCTTGTTGAATGTGTAATTGTTTAAACAGGGTGCTCCAAAAAAGCAAATTTTACGATTTTTGGAGCGATATTTTTAAATTTTCATTGAAATAACCCTATGAGGCTTTTCTATTTGAGAAATCGATTGCAAACATTGCCTTGAAAACACTTCCCTGGCCTTGATTCAGGAAATCGAATGTGTGTTTAAGCGAAATTAGGCTAATACAGGGTCAAAGAAGAGTTTTCAAGGTCCGGTAATGCGCACAATTGATTTCTCGCATAGAAAATCCTCCTATAATTTTATTTCAATACTAAAGTGAAAAAACTTCCTTAAAAATAGGTAAGGAGCAATCCCGTCCGATCTGGCAACTTTAGCAACGTTGGGTCCGTAAGTTCGATCTCCGGAGGATCGAAATCGTTAATTTCAGCGATTCAAAAAAAGTTGTAAAAGCAAGCCCCTTAAAATTACATGAAAAATTTTTGCCTATCATTAGTTTTTGGAGAAAAAATTAGTTTTTGAAATGACCTCTGTGGAACTCTATAATATAAGGTTCGATCCCCGTTTGGGGCAAAATGTTTTTGCCAAAATTAAACAATAATGATAGTTTGCGTTTACAACTTTTTTTGAATTGCTGAAATAACGATCCTCCGCGGATCGAACCCGCGGACGTAACGTTGCTTAACTTGCCAGATCGGACGAGATCACTTCTTACCTACTTTTAAGAAAGTTTTTCACTTTGGCATTGAAATTGACTTTAGCGTTATTTTGATGAAACTAAAAAACTTGAAAAATTGCAAAATTGCCATTTTCGGGTGCACCCTGTAGACAAGTATATGATAGCATATTTTCTAATACCCTTCTCAAACAGTTCTTGAAAAGTCTGTGTACATAAAATATTTCTATATAGTTTGCTAGATAAGACTTTAAAGTTGACGTTTGAATTAAAACCTGAACGTCATGAAGGCATTAGAAATAGGGTTTAGATGAATCAAATGACGGTTGAAAATTGTGTAAATGATTTTAGAGGATTGGGAAGAGGTAAAGTCCAATGATTAACTCTGATGAATAATTTTATGAAATACGTTTCTAAATATAAAGTTGAAGTACCAGTCCAGTTGTGAAAACTTTGTATTTTCAAAAATTCCATCTTGGGGCCACTGAAAAGTTAAAAAATTTTCAGTAAAACTTGCTAAAAATTTCTTTTAATATGGGACTACTTTGTCACCTTTTATATGAACTATCTTGACATCTTTGGACTACCTTGATATTTTTTGCTTTTCAGATTACCTTGGCACCCAAGGATCGAAATCCTGCAAGCGATTGAAGCAGGAGCGAGCCCGCCTGAAACCAGCAAAAATAGCTGGAGATGGAAGAAATACTGTTGAGATGGATGAAACAGAGTTAAGTAAAAACATTCCGGTTTCTAGCGATTTACTCAAGGTAGGCATTTTTTTAGAGCACTGGCTTTCGAGGTTAACTTCTTTTTAAGGGGATCCACCGAACGTTAACTTGAGCAATACAGGGTGGCGCAAAAGTTCGGCGCCCATTTCATTTCTTATGCTTTTTGCGGGATTTTTAAAGGGGGGGGGTTCATCGATGGAGGAAAAATCCGATTTTGAAGAAAAAAGTTCAAGTTTTTTGTATTTCTAAACAATTTGATTTTCAATAAAGAATATGAAAAAATGTGAAAAAACTTACATATGTATGGTAATATATAAAGGGTGGTGCAAAAAAACCGCAATTTTGAAACTTTTGACGGCCATTTTTTGAAAACAAATTGGGGTTAAAAACCCGTTTTTTGCCATTTTAAACGGCTTTTATGGGTCAAAAAAATTTTTTGACGCCGAAATCGTGTTTTTCAGCTATTTTTACTCCTAGAAATGATGTTTTAAAAAAAAAATGGCCCTCAAAAATTTCAAAATTGCGGTTTTTTTGCACTACCCTGTACTAAAAATGGCTTATTTATGCATTATCTCGGCCAAAAATGCATTTTATAAAAAATTTTAAAAAAAAGCATTTTGATATTTTGAGTAGTGTAATTTTTAAAATTATTGCAAAAATTTTAAAAAAGTTTGCAAACTTTTTCGAGAAAATTGTAAAAAATCGCTAAAAAACACCATTTTTTGGCATTTTGACCCATTAGAACTGAGTTTCACCCTTTCTAAATGCTCGCAATCGATTTTTCAGGCGAATGTTACCCCCGGGAGATCAGAAATACAAAAAAATTGAACTTTTTTCTTCAAAATCGGATTTTTCCCTTATTGGTGAACCTCCCTTCTTTTAAATATAATTTACGCACCAAAGTGTTCCCATGGGCAAGAAGACGTACGGACAGTGGCAGCGACACTGGGTATTCCAACAAGATGGCGCCCCATCGCACAAGGCAGAAGAAAACCAGAATTTGATCCGAGACAACGTGCCAGAGTTCATCGAAGTCGACATAAGCCCCCAAAGAAACAACGGAGAGTGGCCACCGAATTCCCCGGATTTGAGCATTCTGGATTATTCATTGTGGAGCATTTTGGAGGCCGAAGCGTGCTCGAAACCCCTCGAGTCGGTTGAAGCCTTGAAGAAGAGTTTGGTGAAGGCGTGGAATGCAATCCCACAAGAAGTTATTGATAGAGCTGTGGATGACTTCCCGAAGCGACTGAAGAAGTGTATTGATGCCAGAGGCGGCCATTTCGAAAATAAATAGTTAAATTATGCATTTGCTACTGTTTTTGTTGTGCTTCGAATAAAATATTTTTATAAATTTTGCAAAATAGCATAAGTAATGGAACGGGGGCCGAACTTTTGCGTCACCCTGTATTATCCTGAAATTCTTTCCGCCGAGTACAACTGCTACATCTTAGGTTAGTCGAATTTTGATTTTGAAAAAACGTGACCTATTTTCAGCCTCTTGATCAAGGCATAATAGAAAATCTAACGGTCCACTATAGGAAGCTCTTAGGAATTGCCTCCGAAAAGCAGGGTTTGAGGTCGATGAGCAGGTAAGCTTCCCATTCTTTTTTTAACTTAAATTCTTTTTTAGAATGAGAAGGATGTTGATCCGAAAATAGACGAATTAATCGAGCTTTGGCATCGTCTTGCAATTAACGGAGATGTCGACGAAGGTATCTGATTCCTAGATTATCTGGACGCCGATTTGGAATTGCTGCGGTCGCACAT
>JAQGBS010002339.1:0-13353 GCA_034698545.1 Acrobeloides obliquus | reverse complement strand
AAAACCCCTTAAAATGGCCAAAAACGTGTTTTTTAAGACTTTAAAAAATTTCAAAATTCTACTTTTTTTGGGACACCTTGTACTGTTTCGAGGAAAAATCGAAAAAATTTTTTTGGAGTTTTTTGACCTTTTTTACAGTTTCAATTAAAGGGAGTAAGAATTAGGGGCTAATCTCTGAAAAAAATTTTTTCCAAAACAGCCTATATATGCCTAAAATCACGCGAAAAAGCAAGTGCGCACATTTCCGAAGCGTGGAAATGCTTCTTTGACCCTGGTTCAGGGAAATAGATGTGTGTATTGAAGCGAAAATTGAAAAATTTGAAATTTCTCCCTCAAAATCATATTTCTTGAGGTAATTTCATGCGGGGAATCGATTGCGCGCATTCCCGAAGCTTGAAAACACTTCCCTGACTCTGATTCAGGGAAATTAGTACATGCTGGATTTCCGCTTCAATACACACTCTTATTTCGCTGAATTAGGGTCAAAGAAACATGTTCAAGATTTGGAAATGCGCGCAATCAATTCCCCACATGTATTATCCCCAGAAATATGATTTTGAGGAAGAAATTTTAAAATTTTTCGATTTTTGCTTCAATACACACACCTATTTCCCTGAATCAGGGTCAAGTAAGCATTTTCACACTTCGGGAATGCGCGCAATCGATTTTTCGCATGATTTTACCAATATATAGGCTGTTTTGGCAAAAAATTTTCAGAGATTACTCCCTAATTCTTACCCTTCTTTAAAGAGGGTGACAATCATGGCCTAATCCAAGAAAAAAGAAATTTTTGCCAAAACAGCCTATATAGAGGTAAAAACATGCGAAAAATTGATTGCGCGTATTCCCGAAGATGAAAATGCTTTCTTGACCCTGATTCAGGGAAAATATAGATTTTTTCGACTAAAAAAGCACTAGTACTTGGTTTGAAAAGACGTTTCTTCATCAACAAGCCTCTATGGTGCAGTGACAAAGCAGTGGCTTAGTGGCTACAAGGTATCGGGTTCAAATCCCGCATGAAGCCAAATTGTTTTGCACGAAAGTAAAATTTTTCGAGTTTACTTTGTGCAAAAACTTGACTCCAAGCGGGATTCGAACCCGCGACTTGTGACCACTTCAAAAACAGTTTTTTTTTCATCTTTTCGAACATCATCCAACTGTTTACATTTGTCGACAAAATTTTGAAAACAAATTTTTCGCGATAACTTGCCTTAATTGGCCCTCTCCTTTTAAGTATGAGTCATCCGATGACAACCGCCCCCCCCCCCTAAAATTTCAATTTCTTAAACTTTGTTGGTTTGTCATCCAACTGTTTGCCTACAAGCTAGCTAGTTTCTTCACCGGAAAGCCGAAAAGATGATGCTAATATGACCTGTTGACGCTAATATGCATAAGAGAAGTGTTTCCTTTTTTGTCGCTCTTCTCCTTATCATTTCTTTCCATTCTCGAGAGCAAGGGCGAGAGCCAAATATGCGTAATGTAGCCACCTCAACTATGGCTCTTTGCGTGGCACACGTCGCTGAGAAAAAGAAGGGTCGAGAAGTATACATAATATAGATAGGATAGCAAACAAAATCAAAATGATCAAATATACATGCACAGCTTGTGTTTCTCAATGCATGCCACACGTCGTACAGGTCTCAAAAAAGTTGCCGAGTCGACGGTTTTTAGACAGCGCATTTAGTGTTTATGTTTTTTCAACCATTTTTTACAGGGTGGCTTAACACGGGAATACTCTATCAAATTTCCGATGACCCCAAAAATGACCCCATTAGGGCTAATTTTATGCGGGGAATTGCGCGTATTTCCAACGCTTCCTTGACCCTGAATCAGGAAATTAGAGTGTGTGTATTCAAGCGAAAATTGAAAATTTTTAGATTTTCTGCCTGAAAATGATTTTCTGGTGGTAAATTTGTGCGAGGAATCGATTGTGCGCATTCCCGAAGTTTGAAAACGCTTCCCTAAATCAATGAAAAATTGATGTATTATAGCAAAAATTGGTCATCGCTTCAATGCACACACCTCGATTCACTGAATCAGGGAAGCGTTTTCAAGCGTTGAAAATGCGCGCAATCGATTCCTCGCATAAATTTACCTTCAGAAAGTCATTTTCAGGCAGAAAATCTAAAAATTGTCGATTTTCGCTTCAATACACACTCCGATTCCTTGATTCAGGGTCAGAGAAGCGTTTTTAAGCGTTAGAAATGCACGCAATCGATAAAATCAGCCCTAATAGGATCAAAAATCATTTATGAAAAAAATTTTCGGGTCAAAATAACATGAAAATTTCGGTTTTTTTATGCATCATGTACAATGTTTACCCATCACATATGTACAATGGGTCTTTTAGGGTCTTCGAACGAAGACCTGGGTCGTGCATAGCGCAAGGGGTTGAGAGGGGGTCGTGCATAGCTCAAGGGATTGAGAGGAGGGAGTCGTGCATGATGCGCGGCCATGAACGACACATTTCGCGAAGTGCGACTTTTTTTAGTCGTGCAATCGGATCGAATTTTCGAAGACCCACTTGTACATGCGTGTTACCCATGATCCCTCTCCCCTCTCCATCATCTTCTGTTCCGGATAACAAAATGAAAATTTCAGATGCAGATAAAATTGTGGAGACTCATTTGGGTTTTTACATCTTTTCTTGCCGTTTCGTACGGATTTATTGCTGGATCGGGTGTTTCGGTCAGCTTGGATCAACCGACAAGAAGAGTCGAGTTGAAGCCACAAACTTGGATTAGAGCTGGTAAATATTTTTTTACATATATTCTTCATGTCAATAATGAAATTTATTCTGTAGTATTTAAATCAGAAAAAAGTAGGGACAAAATGGCGCCGAGAGTAGAGAAATCGACCGTCCGATCTGGCAAGTTAAGCAATGTTGCGCTCAAAAGTTTGAATTTTTGAAAAAAAACCAAACTTTTGGACCCAACGTTGCTTAACTTGCCAGATCGGATGGGATCGCATTTTACTAACTAGCCACAATACCAAAACAGTGCCCTTCACGTTACTTTTTTGGTATTGTGGCTAGCATGAGATCCCATCCGATCTGGCAAGTTAAGCAACGTTAGGCTCAAAAGTTTGAATTTTTGAAAAAAATCAAATTTAAAAAAAATTCAATTTTTTCAAAATTATTCATCTTTCGAAATTTTTCAATATTTTTTTAAAATATTGATACCGAAATTCTTCAATATTTGCTTAAAAAATTCGAATTAATAAACTTGCATATATATTTTGGGATTATTATCAGTTTGTTGATGATTACTCAGCAAATGATATTGATTTTTTTTCATTCAAATTTTATGACTATATGTAAGAGTCTCTTCCGGGCCTCAAAACTGCAAATGTTTCAATGACAGAGCTATGCAAATAAAAGTATTTCTTAATCACTCAAATTTACGACTTTTTGGCCAGCCCTAGTTTTTTTATGCATTACCAGTTTTTTATTTCAACAAAAACTAAAAATAAAAATATGATAAAAATTATAATAAAAATAATAGACAAATTTAAAAGTAGGGTCTTAGCACAAAAATGGAAATTGATCAAGCTTGAAAATGACAAAAACTCATTTTATGAAGAAACAATTTTATAGAATTAAAATAACTGCCTCGGTAGCGCAGTAGGTAGCGCGTCAGTCTCATAATCTGAAGGTCGAGAGTTCGATCCTCTCCTGGGGCAGAACATTTTTGCCTTTTAGCTTAAAAATTCTTCAATGGAAAAATTTTCACCATTGCCCAAAACGCTAAAATAACACATTGTTTGACTAAAAGAATTAAAGGGGGGGGGGGTAAAATTACGGTACGTCGGTAGCAAAAATTTTTTTTGAATTTTTGCAAAAAATGATCCTACTACCCCTAATTTTATGCGAGAAATCGATTGCGCGCATTCCTGAAGTTTGAAACCTTGATTCAGGGAAATAAGGATGTGTATTGAAGCGAAAATATGAAAATTTTAGATTTCTCTTCTAAAAACCGACTTTTTAGACTAATTTTTAGGCGAAAAATCGATTGTGCGCATTCCCGAAGCTTGAAAATGCTTTCTTGACCCTGATTCAGAGAAATAAGAGTGTGTATTGAAGCGAAAATATGAAATCTAAAATTTTCATACTTTCATATTTTCGCTTCAATACACACTTTTATTTCCCTGATTCAGGATCAGAGAAGCATTTTCAAACTTCGGGAATGCGCGCAATCAATTTTTTGCATAAAATTAGGGGTAGTAGGGTCATTTTTTACAAAAATTCAAAAAAAATTTTTCGCTATCGGCGTACCGTAATTTTACCCCCTTTAAGTTAACATATATGGGGCCATGGAATTTTTGACCAAAAAATCGAATTTTGACATTTCTTGGTGATCTCAAAATTCGCATATTTTTGCCATCCCAAATTTAGGTGCATATGAAAATTTTTGCGCAATTTTTTTCCTGAATCAGGGTCAGAGAGAAACTAATTTTCAAACTTTGGGAATAAGCGTAATTGATTCAAATATCAACTGCAGATCTGCCCTACCCCAGCTTGGGAGTTCGGCTACGTTATTGCACCCCTCACGTTTCTGACAAATTTTCCCCTTGAGGGACCAAGAATATTCTCTGTTTTTGAAAACAAATTTAGTCTTTTTGCAAAAAATCGATTTTTGCCAAATATTTTTAGGAGGCCATCCTGAAGGAAGAAATTCTCCACCAGATCAATTGCAGATCCCTGTCACCTTAAAAACTCAATCCACAAACGGTCGTCTGTTAACCATCTATGGGCGTGAGTCGAACGATGTTGTTTTTACAGTAATCTTGTTTTTCCGACAAAAATTTTTATGTAAAAAAAATTTAGTTAGCCATAAAAGTTGAAGATGGATTTATCGCGTTTAATTTAACTGATGAAAAAGGAGCAAATATCGCTTCTGGAAGAGGAGAAAGTAATTTTTTGAAAATTTTTGTTTTTTGCTACTACACAATGACAAGAGAGGGGCACCCACGTGAAAATTTTTCTGGAAATGTCTCCTCTAGGAGTAGAAAGATGCGAGGGAATCCGAATTTTGCATTTTGAAGCAAAAAAAATCGCTTTGCTGATTCAGGTAAAGCGTATTGTGTATTGAAACGAAAAATCGCAAAAATGCGATTTTTGTCTAAAAACAACCCCTTTAAGTAAAAAATGTGCAAGGAATCGCAAAAATCACATTTTTGCGACTTTTCTCCTCAATACACAGGCCTTCCCTGAATCAGGGAAGCGTTTTTCGCTTCGAAAATGTTAAATTCGGATTCCCCGCATGTTTTTACCTCTAGGGGGGTCATTTCCAAAAAAAATTTGGGTGTCCTATTGTGTAGTAGCTCAAAATTTGTGAAATATTAAAGGATCACTCCTCGGAAAAAAAGTTGCCACGTTTTATTGTTATTATGAAATTTTATGAAAAATTGAGCATGTTTAATTTTTTTACAGTAGATTTCGAATCGTTACAGTTGTCAAGAAAATTGCTTAGTTCAAGCATAGTCCGGAAGGGACCCACTTTTTTGGGACCTCGGATACATGGGGGCGAGACCCAAGAACCCCGGACACCATTTGGGTTCGGGACCTAAGGATCCCATTGGGTCTTGGACCCAGGGACCCTAAGTGGTTCCTGAACCCAATGGGTTTGGGACTCGTGGGGTTCCGGACTCGATCGATCCGAAATCCGGGACCCAAATGGGTCCCGGATCCTGACTGCTCGGAATCACTCGAAGGCGCTAGGAAGCACTTGAGGCGCTCAGAAACACTTGAAATGAGGCTGGACCCGAGCGCCAACGGCGCTCGGTCTCCAGGTTCTATTAAAAAATTGGCAACTTTTGTATGAGTAGTCTGGTCCTTTAAACAAAAATTTCAAGTCAAAATTTGTCTTTTAAGAGGTCAATGACAATTTGAGACACGATTTTGTCATAAGAATTGATGGGAAAGAAAGGTCAGTTGGAATATCTGGAAATATATTCCATGCACAAGAGAAGATTATTGATGCGGGTATTGATGTAGAAGTCAAAATTGTTGTGGGACATATTGAAGGTAGGGCTAAAAATTTAGTTTTGTAAGACCAAGAAAAATTAGGAGAAGAAGATTCAATCCAGGGCTGTATTTCACTACTATCTCTCGCATTGGGCAACGATATCGATATTTTGGCTGCTTCGCCGGAAAACGAGCACTTTGAGACATGTGAGATTGAACCAAAAGTAAGAGGTTTTGATTCACTTTTTTGATAGTGTGTTTCAACGAAAAAATGGCTAACCGCGGATTTCATGTTAGTTTCCTTCCACTGCGCTTGCCTACTTTGGTGTAGTGATGCTCAAGCGTCAAAAAGTGACCAATTTGACACCATACGGTGACAAACTTGACACCAGACTTATAAATATGCGAATTTTGGGCATTATAAAATTTATATTGTGCCCGAAATTCGCATATTTATAACCCTAGTGTCAAACTTGACACCTTATGATGTCAAATGGACGCTTGAGCATCACTACTTTTTGAAAGCATAGACTCTGCTCTTCTGTTGAATTTTGTTAAGTACCCTGTGTAGAACTAGAGGGATCTTAAATAGTAGGCAAGTTTGAATTGTACAACTTGAGCTATATATAGTTTTATTAGTACTTAGAGCAAGCTTACAAACTAAATTTTAAGTTATAAAAAAGCATAAAATGACATGAAAAATGATGAAATCTATCACAAAAGCGACGACCATCAAACCAGCGAGATGAAAGAAAAGTGACCATGTCGGTCGGCTAGTTGAGCCTTGCACGGACGCGATCGATAGGCACATATAAGGGCATGCTATACTGGGTCGGTCGAGAGGCGGCTTATCACACCAAGGCTAGGCTAAGTTGAGTTGGTAGATGTTGACAATGGAAAAATGTGTCTAAGAAAGGGGAGCTGCTGATAATACCTAAAATTGAACATAAGCAAAGGTCGTTATAAAAACATGCGAAAAATGTAAAATTGAAATACAAAAAAATTTGCGAGAGCTTGTACGCGCAACAAATTTCGTCAATGTTTTAAAATTCCGGCCAATTGGATGAATAGCAATTCCTTCATGTGATGGGAGTTCATCATTGTCGTTTAAGGCAAAAACAGCGGCAATTTCACTCGTTCCTTGGCATATTATATCGTCTAAAAAAGAAAAAAGTAGCCACTTTGAAAAATAAAACTACATGAGATTGGCATCGGCGTTAATGTCAAACAAAAGACGAACGATCACGAGGGATGCGTTGTAAAAAGTATAAATAGATAGAAACAACGTAATTTTCCGCCAACACGACCACGCAGGATGCATTACGGCTAAACTCGAAGAACCTCTCTCTAATTCGATTTAGTGACCCCTCCCTAGGGGTGTCACTAAATCGAGAGTTGACTGTATTCTTTTTTATAGGAACAAGTACTTGCGCCAATTGGCGAAGGCACCGAAGTTAAACCAGAAAATCTCCCAGACAATATCGTCCAACCTCCGGACAACGAACAAGAGCCAGTTAAAGAAAAAGAAGACGATGAAAATATTTCTGAAGAAGAGCAAGAAGATAGCAAAGAAGCCGATCAAGTGCCCAACGAAAAAGATGAGCCCATCATCCAAATCGAGCCCAAGGATCCCCTCCCCGAAAACAACACTATCTCCTTAAAAACTCAAGAAGAAGATGGGCCTAAAATTGGAACTGGTGTCTTGGGTGGAGGCAAAAAACCAGGTAGAGAAATCGGAAATTGATTCAAGTGGTAATTTGGGTATCTTCAATTTTAGACCCAAATCAAGAGCTAAATTGTCGTCCAGAGGATAGAACCATGTGCCAAAATTACAAATCGTGCACAAGAAGATTGAATGAAACCGACTTTAAGTGTGCTTGTAAAGATGGTTTTGCTGGCAGGTTTTGCCAATTTTGTAAGTTTTTGGAATTTTACTACTGGCAAGGAATGCTGCTCATTAGCTACAACGCAGATATAGAAAATTGATTAATATAGAGTGAAAGATAGTAAGACTAAGCCTAAGCTTAGTCCTAGGCCTAAGCCTAAGCCTAGGCCTAAGCCCAAGCCTAAGCCCAAGCCTAGGCTTAAGCCCAAGCATAAGCTTAAGCCTAAGCTCAAGTCTAAGCCCAAGCTTAGTCCTAGGCATAGTAAGAATTAGCCTAGGACTAAGTCCAATATTAAGCCCAAGCCTAAGCTTAGTCCTAAGCCCAAGCCTAGGCCTAAGCCTAAGCCTAAGCCCAAGCCTAAGCCTAAGCCCAAGCCCTAAGCTCAAATTTTTTGTCTCATGCGCCTCCAAATTTTGTCCCGTGCCCCTCCAAATTTTTTTTTAAATTATCCATTTTTCATGAACTTTTACTCTATGTTAGTCGATTTTCCATATCCGCGCTGCAGCTAGTGAGTGTCCTTTTTGGAAGGTTGACAAAATGATGACCCTAGTACATATTGTATAGTTGATACCTTTTTAGCAACTTTCCCTCGCTCTTGCTACGATGCCATCAAATTTCTTGGTGAAAAAGAAGATGGTGTTTATGAGATCGACCTAGACGGCTCTGGACCCATGGAACCAACTTTTGTCGAGTGCAAAAATGGGACCACTATAGTCTCGCACAATATGCCAACCAACACACAAGTTCGATCGCCTACAGACACTTCAAGCAAATACTTCCCCGTGTTATATAAGTACGAAAATTTCGATTTTTTTTTGAAAAATTGTAAACAAAAAATTTAGGCTCTTTTCTGAGGATCAATTAAAGGCCCTTATCAAACAATCAGAATCGTGTGAGCAACATGTAAAATATGAATGTGATGGGGCTCCATTGAGGTATGAATAATTTTTCGAAAAGAACTTTTACATTTGATAGTCAAGTGGCTAGGGCAGTAGCCTATAGTCCCAACCAGGGCACGAAAAGGTGCTAGCACCCAAAAGCACTCATCAGCACCGAGCACCCAGTACCATGAGTGCTTTTGGGTGCAGGTTCGGGCGCTAGCACCCAACTTTTCGGGCCCTGGCCCCACCTACTGGAACACCCTGTAGACTGGTCCTTTAAGAGGGATTTACTTTTACAGTTTTGTATAAATCGCTAAAATAAAATTTTCGATTCTGGTGGAATCGAGCCCACGCCAATAACATGAATGGCCAGCGTCCTAGCCATTCGGCTATAAACGTCCAGTTTTTTTTTGAAATCTCCCATGGAACCGAGTATAGTCATTTGACTATCGAGCTCCATTTTTGTGTTTTTCCAACAACAAAAAAGACTATAAAAATGAATTTTTTAGATTTCCTGAAAACAAAACGTTCTTCGTCACACCCCATCATAAAAATGTCAGACAAATTGGACAATCCGACCAAGCATGTCCATGTAATGAATATGGGTGTAATCAAAGAAGTATGCGAATTTTTAAATATTAAAACCAAACGGTCACACGCAGCCCACGGTACACCAAAGAAGAAAAAGGTGAGCAGGCAAGGGTAAAAATCTTTTTTAAATGTCTCCAATCGACTCACAAGGGTGATATGGTACTCGTTTTGAAGGCTTGGGCCTAGGCTTAGGCTTATGCTTAGTCTTAGGCTTATGCTTAGGCTTATGCCTAGGCTTATGCTTGGGATTAGGCTTAGGCTTAGTCTTAGGCTAGTCTTAGGCTTAGTCTTAGGCTAAGGCTTAGACCTAGGCTTAGGCTTAGGCTTAGGCTTAGTTTTAGTCTTAGGCTTATGCTTGAGATTAGTTTTAGGCTTAGTCTTAGACCTAGACCTAGCCTTAGTCTTAGGCCTAAGCTTATGCTTGGGATTAGGTTTAGGTTTAGGCTAGTCTTAGACCTAGACTTAGGCTTAGCCAATGTGCCATGGGTCAATCCCAAAACCCATATGGTACTCATTTTGAAGCGCTCGTTGAGCTGAGTCAATTGGCGATTTTTTTTAAATTTTGACCTTGCCTGCAAATTTTTATTGCCATTTTGGTGCCCCGTGAGCCCGGAGCTGCGTGAAATTTACTTTTTATAGAACCCTGCCAATGTGATGCTTCTGGGGTTGGTCGAAAGATTGACGAAGGTTATTTGAAGAATGCAAATGCCGGCGTTATAAAAATTTATACACGAAAATATGACAAAACTGGCACTGCTTATATGACTTTGGGACCTCTTGTTTGTAATGGAGAAGGTAAAAAATGATGCAAAAATTTTACGAGATCGAATTTTGGGGGTCTGATAAAATTTTCGTTGAAAATAAAAAACAATATCAACCCTAGTGGGATCGAAATTGCGCGTATAAGATTTGTAAAAAATTGAATTTTTTTTGTCCTGCTGAAAAAATTTTATCAGGGGATTTGTGTTGAAACTTTTTGAAAAATCGACATCTTATAGGTTCAATTTGAACTCGATTTTTATGCGAATTTCAAAATCTGAGAACCCTGCTTCATACAACATTTTATAAAATTTAATTTTTGAAAAGGGTAAAAAATTTTTTTAGCTGGACATGCCCCATCTCAAGCCGTAACTTTCAAACATCCATCTGCAAAAATTCAAATCTCCGAAAATTTCGGATGGACTCGGTTTGAATTTGAGTTCCGAACAAATCAAGCGGAAGTTTCAACTTTGTTGGCTGCCGCCGCATCCTCTGGATATGGCTTAAATGTTGGACTTACAACTGGACATCGAGTAGTGCTCAATTTACGAAATAGTGTTAATCATGCCACTTCTGAGCTAACTGTTTCTATTATGTCACAGTCGAAGTTAGTTTTTGGGAAGTGGGGCACAGACGGACAAAGGAGGAGAGCCCCCTGTGGCGGCGATAGAAAGGAGTCCGCAGGGTCCATGGACCCTCTCAAAAACAACAAATGAATAAATTTATTGATTTGTTTTGAGAGATTGAAATTCCGATTTTTTTAACTATAAAAAGCCAATTATTTTGTATCGAAATTTTCAAAAATGGGCTCCCAAATTTTGTACCTAGCGCCGCGCCCTTGGCCCCAAGTTTTTTTACTATCTCTCCAATTTTTAGATTGAATGACCTAAAATGGCACAGAATCACGGTCGAAATCTTAAAAGGTGATGTTCGACTCACAGTGGACAAACTGAATGCATTCGAAAAATTCGAGCACACTTTCCCAGAAACAAGATTTTCATTTGGAGCAACGGAAAATAGGTAAATCGCGTTTATTGCTCAAACTAAAATTCTAATAATTTACATTTTTGCTTCAATAAATACATTTCTTCCCTGAATCAGGATCAGAGAAGCTTTTTCACGCTTCGGAAATGCGTGCGATTGATTTCCCGCAGAAAATTACCTCAGACAAAATTTTTTATTCGTTTTTGGACAAAACAAAAAGAATTGGCTCCGAGCGGGATCGAACCCGTGGGTCCAAAACTCGCGTTGTTTAACTTGCCAAATCGGATGAAATCGCTCATAAATGGGGCCGGGAAGTTTTGTATAACATCTCTTTTTGAAACAAACTATAGACTAGTGGGTATCGCTGCATCCCATTGGATGGAAGTCGTGGGTTCGTCTCCCTTACAATTACTTTTGTTTTTGCATCGACTTTGATCACATTTTTCCCCTTGAACTCCTTGGGGGACCAAAGGACCATAAACTACTGTAACGTTTATATTTATGGTATAGAAGCTCGGTTTCCAGATTATGCAAAAAAATTTTTAGTGGAAACGGCTTTGTTGGTTGTTTGAGAAACTTTATAGTTGGTGATCGCTTAGTTAATCTGAATCCTTATGTATCAAACGACAAAACTCATTTTGATATTGGATGCACGAATTTGTGCGAAGGACACTTGTGTGAACAAGGATCAAGGTACAATTCTTCTAATGCCGAGTTACATATAAAATGTCTACCATAGGTCGGCAAGGTGGGGGGGGGGACCCCAATGAGGTGGTCCCCCACCACCTCCACCAAAAAACCGACCTTTTTTTAGCTTGAGGTAGCCTTCTGCACTCAATTTTTATGGACCACTTCATATGTTCGGCGGGGTCTATGTGTGATCACTCCTCAATTTTGGGTCCGTGGGTGTGTGGTCCCCCCCCCCTCAATTTTGTTTCTGTGCGTGCGTGGGTCAGGAGGAAGGCTCCCCCTTGCCGACCTATGATGTCTACTACATATGAGTGGCGGATCTAGGGGGTGGGGGAATGCCCCCAACCGAGAATTTCTTGGCTAAAATTCAATAGAAAAATGAGATTTTTACGTAGTTGTCTTTCCCCAAATCCTGGATCCGCTAGTCCGCTTCTGCGTCAGGTTCAAAATTTTTGCAATCCCATAGTCAAGTGGTTAGGAGTCCAGACACCTGCTCTGAAGGAGTGGGTTCGGTTCCCGCACAGAACGATTTCTTTACGCAGCATTCAAAATTGACGAAAATTTTTGAATATGGGTATTTGTTTCGTGGAACAAGATGGCGAGATTATTTTTCTATAAAAATCAGTAAAAAATTACTAAATAATATCACCATATTGTTACTCGCTTAAAAATACTCATATGCAAAAATTTTCATCAATTTTGAATGCTGCAAAAAGAAATCGCTTTGAGTGGGATCGAACCCATCCCTTTGGTGCGAGCGTCTGGCTTTCTAACCACTTGACTATAGCTGTAAAAATTTCGACCATGTGCGGAAATGGACTATAGCACTATGCCACTTGTCAAATCATTTTCGTTTTTGAAGCACAAAATCGGATTCAAAAAATTTAGGTGCATCGAACACTTCGAAGACGGCACCACTTCTTGTGAGTGTAAAAACAAGTTTATACATTCTGGTGAAAGATGTGAACAAAGTAAAATTTTACGACAAGTTTTTTAAAAATTCTATAAAAATTTGTTAAGATGTGAACAAAGATACCGAAGTCAGCTTCCACAATAGCTTCAAGGGCTTCCTCAAATATACAACTAATGATTTGACGTCAAATCCGTTGACTAGCAACATTATTTTTAGCGCAAGAACGGATCAAAAACGAGCCTTGTTTGTCTATGCGCACGATCAGAATGATAATTTTGTGCAGGTATATCACATGAGGATAATCCAAATCTGTGCCTTATGGGGGAAGGGAAAACGTGGGAAAATTTCACCCCTCCCCATGTTGTGGTTGGCACTACTTCAAGGTCGAAATCAGGGACAGGTTTTTTAGTGCAAGATAGTTTTGTCAAAGAGTTAAAGACAGCTAGAAATAATGCTCACTATATTGTGTTGATGAGAAATCCTGCCGGTGAATCATAGGTCGGCAAGGGGGGGGGGGGAGCCTCCCCCCTGACCCACGTACGCACGGACCCAAAATTGAGTGGGACCACGCATAGACCCCGCCAAACATATGAGGCGGATAAAAATTGGATGTCAGAAGACTAAAAAAAGGTCGTTTTTTTGGTGGAGGTGGTGGGGGACCACTCATCGGGGATCCCCTCCCCC
>JAQGBS010002338.1:0-13355 GCA_034698545.1 Acrobeloides obliquus | reverse complement strand
TTTTTTATAAAACTAGCTAGCTAAAATCAAGTAAAAAAAATAGCCAGATGAAGCCAAGCAATAAGCCAATACTGACTAATAAACAAAAAAATCTATGACTAAAGGCAAATGACTCATATTGAAAAATTTTCGCTTTGATAATTGTAAAGCCATAAACAAAAAATAATGCTTATTTAAAAATAAAATTTGAATATTTTTAAAAATAAAAAATTTGTAAAAATTAATTAAAAATTATATTTAAACATTTTTATGAAAAGGCAAAAAAATATGTGCGACGACCGGAATCGAACCCTGCATCACTTAACACAAAGTCGAGAACACTGCCTTTACCGCTGGTAATATGTTAAATATAGGGATTTAAATGGATCAAATCAACAGTTAAAAAGTTTTTTGGAAATTTAGCTATCAATATAGCTAACTTTCTATTAAGTGAGGGTAAAATAAAATATGGCGTTGGGGGTTTTAAACCATGCTCTTTCACACTATGGATGTCGATTTTTCATAACCGGATTTTAAGTTGCGACCCTTTACAATAAGGTTAAAGCTAAGCCTAAGTCTAAGCTTAGGCCTAAGCCTAAGGTTAAGCCTAAGTCCAAGTCTAAGCCTAAGCTTACGCCTAGGCTTAGGCATAAGCCCAAGCCTAGGCTTGGGTTTAGGCTTAAGCCTAGTTTAAGCCTAGGCTTAAGCCTTAAGTTTAAGCATAAAAGAGCTCCAAATTCTCTTTTGGATACATTTTTCATAAAAACAAGTTTTCCCAAAAATATACCTTCCGTGTTATTAGTCACAGTTTGATATTTTATGGTTGAGTCATAAAATGGCCATGGATAAGTGGTTGAATAGAATGCAAAATAGCAAAATATGGCTGTTAAAATAGCGACTCTTTCGGGAAACCTGTAAATTCGAAAATTCTAAAGAGCTAGTATTGTAAATACCATTTGTTGATGTTAAAAGTCATATAAGCGACATAGACACATAACCCAATAACACCCATAATACCATGAACTAAAGAATGGTAGTAAACAGCGTCGTTGCTGGTCCATTGAAATACCGTCATAGAGTAGACTGTTCCGAGACTTAAAAAATAAAAATTCTTGAAATTCGACACGGAGACTTACGTCTGGTTGATTATCATGACAAAACTTATGATTATTCTCACCATAAAACATAGTCCAACTGCGAGTTTATCGAAACTTATTTCTAAATTTATCGTTTAAGCTATACCCGAGGTCGAATCTTGGTTTGTTCCGAACACAGTTGCACAGACCCCGGTCTAAAATTTTTGTTTTTATGACCCACCCCTCCACAGTTTGGCGACCTTTTTTTGGAAGGGGTCCCCCGACGCCGGAGACCGATGACCTACCCCTCCCCACCCCATAACCTCCCCCCGGTAAAATTTTACCAGGGGGTACCGTGGTTGTGCAACTGTGGTCCAAAACACAGCGAATAATGTGTCCTATCCAGAATTTTTGGAAAACAGAGATACAAATGCCTCTGACACACCGGTTTAGGACACAGAGTGTCACTATGTATCCTTGGACACATTGTGACTTGAGTCAGGATATTTAGGATACAAGGATAATGAGTGTCCCAGTGTTTTCATAATGACAAACCTAACCTAAGCCTAACCTACAGTTCTGTCTCTGTCTCACTATATCCAGAAAATTTTCGTCATCTAGATAATTCTAACTTACTTTTCTCTTTAGGCTTTTCTTTATCTTTCTTCTCGTTGGGGCTCAATTTACCATGGAAAAACAGCCCTAATATCATCAAGCCGATTGAATTCATGCAAATCGAAAAATAGATCGGAGCTGTATACAAATTCAGATGAGTTCCAAAGATAAAATCTCTTCCAGGATATCCGAAAGTTTTGAAAATCGTGTTAAATACTAAACTTTCAATATCTTTTAAACGAGATCTAAAAACCTACATGTTCCTATAGACATCCCTAGTGTTATTGCTATTGTTAATATAGCAAAACCTCGTTGTAAATGTTTTTCTCTGCAAGCCATTGCTATATGAGTTCGGGCGATCATAAAAGCGCCTAAAAATTGACACTCCTGTCATAAAATGCATATTTATCATAGCTCGGCAAGGGGGGAGTCTCCCCCTGACCGACTCACTCATGGGCCCCAAAATTGAGGGGAGGGACCACCGCATGGACCCAAAATTGAGAGGGGGACCACCGCATCGGGAGCCCCCTCCCTTCCACCTTGTCGACTTATGATTCTCATCATACCGATTCCAAGACCAGAGATGAAATCGCATAGTAGAAACATGTATCTTCGATTAGTTGGGAACAATTCAATAGTTAAGTACATTATAGCAGCCGATATGTGTAAACATTTTCCTAGTATTAGTGCGCATCTAAACAAAAAGAGGGGGATTTAAGGTGAGAAAACAATCTCACTTCACGTTGTTTAACTTATTTGAGAGATAACCGGCAACTATGGCTGCTAAAACATGACCTATAGCAGACAAAGATGTTATATAACCAGAGTATAAGTCTGTTACTTGGGGGTCAATCTAAAATTTTGGAATTAAGCATTTTTTACAGAAAATTTTTTACATGTTTTTTTATGGCAAAAATCAACGAGTTCGGTAGTTTTTTGGCAAAAAACTACTGGAATCCGTCATTTTCTTGTGAAACATATGGGAATCAGCAACTTTTCCTAGAATTCCCGGGAAAATTCTCGCTATGGTCCAAAATTTAGAAATCCGAAATTTAGAAACCCAAAATTAGGTCTTAGGATAGCCTGAGGCTTAGTCTAGATCTCTGCAGGTATCCTCGCTCAAGTGAAATGCTTGCTAGGTATCCCATTTTCGATCATTTTTTATTATGTTTTGTCAAATTTTCATACAAAAAATTGTTATTTTTTGTTGTTTTTTCATGATTTCGTGGAAATTTCAATTTTTGGGAATTTTTTGCTAGGTATCCTTCCAATAGGCTTCATGCTGTTATGATCCCTCCTCCAATTTGTGGGTCTTACTAGGGATAAATTTTTTGTTTGTTCGGTGAAGTTTTGAATTCTTTAATTCCAAACAAGGACTAATAGATAATTAAATTTTATTAGACTAATCTTTTGTTCAATCTAGGATTAGACCCTCATGTTACAAACAATTTGCTTGTACTCTTACCAATCTCAAATAAGGCCATATTGTTGGGATTAATGATCCAGCCGCTAAAGTAGCCAAAAATGCAGTAAATGCCAATATTATTATAGAAGGCCAATTCGTATTTTTTCTAGTTCCATCTAAACAAAATTGAGACTCAAGAAAGATCGTTTACCTTCATTAAATTCATCCGCAAATAAATCATATCGAATAAATTTGACATAATCTTTCAACTTTAAATCTTTCAATTTTTTAAGATTCTTCATAATAAATAGTAAGTAAATAAAGTCAACTAAAAATCAAATACACAATATTGTGTCTGATGTTTTTGACTTCCTTTTATATATGAATAACTTTTCGCCAAGCTCTCTTTGAACAAGAAGAGCATCGCGTAAATTATTGTTTAAACAGCCCACAATGAATTGAACGAACTTGTGCACGAAAGTGACCAAAAAGAGATACTTTCTTAGGGCATAATTGAAGTTTGGTGCTGATCTTTAAAAGGTTATGACATAAAAAAGAAAATGTGAAAAAAAAGTTAGATTTAGGTACGAAATTTTTGAAATGAAATTTAAAAAGGGGGGGGGGTAGGGTATGGTAGAAAATGTAAAACAATTTTTTTAACAAGTGACTTTTTAGGCGTAATTTTATGCGAAAAATCGATTGCGCGCATTCCCAAACCTTGAAAACGCTTCCTTGACCCTGATTCAGGGAAAGGATACGTTTTAACCGTTATTGAAAAATAACGGAAAAAATCCGTTAATTTCTGGTAAAGCGGTACGACACTTGCGGCCAGGCATTTGCGGCTCAAAAATGATTTTTTTAGATTTATTTAAACAAATAATAAAAAACTCGTTTTTGGACCGCGATTGGCGGAGCCGCAAATGTCGAGCTGCAAATGTCGGGCCGCAAATGCCCGGCCGCAAATGTCAGGGCCGCAAATGTCATACCGCCTCCGGTAACAGTAATGGAAATTAACGAAAATAAAATTTTTTGTTATTTTCGTGATCCCCAACTCATGAATATCATGATAGCATAGGTGAAAAATTTTTTATCTACATTTTGATTCCGTTACCGGGAATTCCGTTAACGGTAATTAACGGAATTTCCGTTAACGGAAACGAACACTGGTTTGGAGGGTGCCCCTTAGCAGCTACGGCTCTGGTCTGATCCCATAAAAACATATCTTTAAAATGAGCTAATCGAATTTAAACAAAACTAAAACACATTATATCACGCGACAAAAAAATTTCCGCGAATGCTCAAATATTCAACAAATCAATACAACCAAATTCGAGCAAAATTAAACAAGGCTGAAAATTATTACGTCTAATATAATTACTCGTTTGGTTAACTAAATTTAGCATAACACCTTTTTTAACTTTTAATATTAAACGAGAAATGTCTGTCTGTTTGTGTCACTTAGACCTTAGACCTAAGCTTAAGCCTAAGCCTAGGCTCTCCGAAGAAGTCCTCAAATAAAAAGTCTCAAGTGTAGACAGGCCAAAAAAAAGTTATCAAAATAATTTAAAAAGTTACTAAAATAATAATAATGTTTTATATATATTCACACAATAGTTGAGGAGTTATATGGGTTTATACATAACCGACGAGTAAAATAATCTATTGGAAGATCAAAACAAGAAAATCGAACCGGAACAACAGCTCGGCGCGTCACAAAATATTGTGTTTTTTCTCTTTGGCCAATTATTCTCACATCGAAAAACTTTATTAATGATCGAATAGTTTTACACAGGTGCAAATTAAACAAATGTTCTGTGAGCGTCACAAAAGATATTCTATAGCCTATTTCATCCCTAACTACAAAAAAGCTAGACAGAAAATTCAAAGTCCAAAGTTAGCATTTCGATCTGGCAAGTTAAAAGACCAGTCCAGTAATTTACAATCATATGAAAAATGATAAATTCGGAAATTTTTGACTATATTAGGGTTTTTCTAGTCGGAGAATCGATTACGCACATTACCGAGGCATGAAAATGCTTGCCTGATACTGATTCAGGGAATACAAATTTTTTGAGCCATTTTTCAGGGTATGCTCATCGTGGGGTTTCTTCCAGTGGTCAAAATCAAACAATTCGTTCAGATTCGTGTTCAACATGTCGAAAAATCTCCTGACACTAAATTCTGCGATTTTGCAGGGGAGGGTAAATATATTTATCTCCTATTCAAGTATGGAGGAAGAGATACGCAGGGGTCAGGTGCACCAAAGGCCGTAGCCAAAAAGAGAGGGGATGTTAAAAGTTTGGAAAAATTTCTCAAGTTATTGAAAATATTGCTTTTTTTCTATTAGTTGCTATTTATCCCCCCCCCCTCCACGTCGAGAACGTGGAAATATAGGTAATATAAAGTTGGGCAAAAGTTTTCAGACCCGACCGAGACTCAAACCCGGACATCCTGGTTACCGTCCAAGTGCACAACCATTGTGCTACCGAGACCTACATCTGATGCCCGTTAATTGGTAAATACTTGACGGTGTAACCAATTAACGGGCATCGGTTGTAAGTCTCGGTAGTACAATGGTAGTACACTTGGTAGCCAAGAGGTCCGGGTTCGAGTCCCGGTCGGGTCAGAGAACTTTTGCCTAATTTAAAAAAATTTATTATATAAAAAGTTTCAAAAAGAGCTACAAAAAAGTCGTGAGTGAATGATGATAGAATTTTTTATGATACTCGGGAAAGTTGTTATAAAAATTTAGACTTTAACATTGTCTTTTTCATCATACGGCACTGCTTTGTCGAGACGTTTCCATTCCTTTTCGGCGATTGTATTAGGTAGTAGAATTTCAAGACCATTTACGCGTAGAAGATCTTGTTCGGACTGTTATGTGGATCTAAAATGTTGGGTTTGGGAATTTGTTTAGATAATTAAAAAAAGGCAGGAAAAAATGGGAAAATGGGACCTCAGGTAAAAATCATAATGCTAACTCGAAAAAGCGCAATGGACCCTAAGTTTTAGAAAAAAGGGTAATACATAAAGGGGCGTTCAGTAGGGATGTTACATGCTAAAATAGAAAAAGTGGAATTTTTGTTGGAAAATTGAATTTTTTGTGAAAAATCGAATTTTTGCTTAAAAATCAAATTTTTGATAAAAAAATCGAATTTTTGTTGAAAATCGAAAATTTGTTCCAAAAGCGTATTTTTTTTATCATAAATTGAAATTTTGATCAAAAATTAAATTTTGTTTCCAACAACTTGGCAAAAAGTCCAATAATGTGGCAAATGCCACTTTTTTGTGGGAATGTAACATCCCTATCGTTCAAATTCCCATCTTGAACACTAACTCGACTGAACAATTATAAACTTACTTTCCAATCCAACCCTCTGTCTTTGATAAACGGAGCCAAAATCTTTTCATATTGGCAATGAACCTATTCGCACTCTTGTAACCATCAAAGCCACGAGCTATATGATAAAGAATAATACGAACAAATTTATTCGTCTTCTTCCACCAACAAAATAGTTTCTTCTCTTCAGCCGGATGAAATAGAACAATTACATAACAGCTGAGAATCCAACCGCAACATAGAGGTCGGTGATCTTCTTGGAAAGAGCTTCTTTGTCGTGTTCGGTAAAGGTTCTGGGAGTGTACCAGATGTTGTGAAGAGGCATCGATTAGAAAATTAATAAAGATCGTTAAAAGAATGTCAAAAAATTTGATGTTGTATTGAAAAATTTGTGTGCATATATAGGGAATAAAACACGGAAGATTCTAGTTTCTCTTGATTATTTTGGATTGCATCAAGTCAAATCTTGAATTTTGACACTTTTTGAAGCAAAAATACTTGTTTGAGATTTTCCAAAAAATTCAAAAAATGATGAAATAAGCACTTTTCACAAATCACCTAGATCGAGGTATCGACAAATTTTTCATTAAAAATTTATTTTAGTCACTTTTTCCTACTAGAATTCTAGCACATAAAACTTGTGCTCTCATCCTTTTCGAACACAAACTATTTTTTCTCTCCAGCCACAGAACTATTTCTCTAATAGAAGATCACAACAAGTGTAGTGAAGTTTATGCTTTGTCAATAAGAGAGACTTTTATGTGCTAGAATTCTAGTTGTTGCACATGTGTTGATAAATTCAAGTGAAATTTTGATGACTTCATAATGGTATATATATAATGGTATAAACTTTAATAATGGTATAGAGAATTTACATTAAATTTAAATTTGCTTGAAAAAAGTTTGTTGAATTTCTAAATTATGTCCACTAAGATTCCTAAGATTAAATTTTCTAATGGAGTAGAATTCCCACTCTTTGGTTTGGGTACATGGGAGGTAAGTTATCGGCCAATATAGGGATTTGTGCTTTTTCTGCAAGTTTTGACCTTTTTAGCTAAATTTTAATACAAACGTTATCATACTTGACCATTTATAAGTCCAGAATGTCCTGAGACCTATCCAGTGGCTCCAGAGCCGCTCAACCCACGGACCACTCAACCCACAGAAAACTCAACCCACGAACAGCTCAACCCAAAAAGTGGGTTGAGTTGCTTGGACTAAGTCCTAGGTCTAAGCCTAAGGCTAAGAAAATTCCTATAGGTTGTTTGTTTAAGTTGTATGGGTTGAATTGCCCTGGGTTGAGTTGTTCGGGTTGAGTAGTCCGGGTTGAGTATCCGTAGGTTGAGGGTGTCCGCCCTAGCATTAGAATAATTGCGGAGGGGAAATTTGCGGACGGACTTTTGTGGACAGATATTTGCGGATGAAACGTTTGAAAAATTCAAATTTTTGAAAAATTTGAATTTTTCAAACGTTTCATCCGCAAAAGTCCGTCCGCAAACGTCCGTCCGCAAATGTCCGTTCGCAAGTATCCGCCCACAAAAGTCTGTCCGCAAGTATCCCATCGCCTCTGCCCCCCTATCCGGTATATGGTGTATGGAAGGGATGATGGTAGCTAGATAGCGGAGGAATGGCATAAGTAAAATTTTTTTGGGATTTCGGGGGGGGGGCAACCCAGTGACGTAGTTGAGGGAGTCAATCGACCAAAAAAGGCCATTTTTTAAGCATTTTTTTCCAAAATTTGGGCAAAAAACAAACTACCTTATATGTTTAAGAATTTTTCAGCGAAAGAGGAAAGGGTCTGCTGACCCTTCCCCTTTAGCTACATCACTGGGACAACCCCCAAAATATCCAAAAAACGACGAGTTTTTCAAAATTATGTTATCTCTATTATACTTGTAAAAAACTTTTTTCCAGACTTTCCATAACGCTGATGCTTCGACTTTGAAACCCGCCTTAGAAGCCGCCCTTGATGCTGGCTATCGTCACTTTGATACAGCACAGGCTTATGGCAATGAGCACATCATCGGTGAATTCCTTGATGAAAAAATCAAAAGTGGTAAAATCAAAAGATCGGATATTTTCATAACAACAAAAGTAAGAGTAGAATTTTTGTATAAAATTTAAAAAATTTTCAGCTGGCTCCATTGTTCCACCACCCGGATGCTGCTGAACAAGTTATTCAGAAGTCGTTGGAGAACTTGAAAACTGAGTATATAGATCTCTTCTTGATTCATATGCCCTTCGGGTTTGAGGTATAGTCTGTTTTCTTGACACTTGACGCCCAATTAAGGCTCGCCGACCTTTTTTAGTTTAAGTGAGAAACGGAGGTGGGCCGGAATATTTTTACTAATCAAAAAATCTACAGGGTGGCGCATAAAAAACCGGACACTTTAAAAAATTCCTGATGCCTGAAAGAATCAGACAAAGAAGCCTGATACTTGAAAGGGTCAGATTTTTTGTGCGCCATCCTGTAACGAATAAATTTTTTAGTCACTTGCTTTTACCAGCGAAGGCCCTGATTTTGCTAAAAGTGTCATTCAAACAATTCCTCACATCGACACTTGGCGAGTGCTGGAAAAGTACTACAAACTTGGCAAGTTCAAAGCCATCGGCATCTCTAACTTTAATCAGAAACAAATTCAAGATCTCTACGACAAGGCCGAAATTAAACCGCACAATCTTCAAGTATATTTTTTTTAAATTTTATTAGATCAATAGATTTTTAGGCGGAGTGTCACATTCTTCATCCTCAACACGAGCTTTTTGCTTTTGCCAAGAAGTTGGGTATCACTTTTACATCATATGCAACTTTGGGTTCTCCTGGAAGACCCAACAAAGATCCAAATGATCCCAATCCGACAGAGGTTCCGTTAGTGTTGGAGTTGTCGAAGAAATACAAAAAAACGCCATCTCAGGTACGCCCTTTTCGGGTCACCAGCTGTTTTTCCCAAAATTTTGAGAAAAAATTTTCAAGCTTAGGTTACATTTAGGCTTAAGCCTATGCTTAGGCTTAGAGTTAGGTTTAACTTAAGCTTAGGCTTGATGGAGGAGAAGCGTATCTAATGAGTTGAAACCATTCACTATCTAAAATAAAATAAAAATTCAATTTTCTACATTTTAGATCCTCCTTCGTCAAATGTTACAACGAGGTATCGCTGTCATCCCAAAAAGTACAAACCCAGATCGACTTCGACAAAACATTGATATTTTTGATTTCGAACTTAGCGAAGAAGATATGGCAAAATTTAATGAAATCAAAACCAAAAAGTGGTTGTTTAAATCTTTCTGGGAAATTTTGTGAGTTAATTTTTTCAAATTTTTAGCCCTAAAATTTAAATTTTTAGTGGTAAAGGTCACCCTCAATACCCGTTTGATGGATATTAAAATTTGGCAATGGTACAAACAAAGAATAGATTAATAAAAAAATCTGTTTATTTTTTGAATATTTTTGAATAAATTTTACAAAAGAACGATAATACAAAATTAAAAAGTTTTGTTAACCCATTTTTGCCGACAACTCGTCTGTCTGTTTGATGATTTTTCAGAATTTTTACACAAAAATACTATAATAAATATTTTAAAAGCATTAGCAAAAAATTTTTGCTATATAATTTAAAACGGATGGGCCATATTTGACCCAGTCGGTAATATGCAGTAAAAATACATTATTTTAACGCTTAATTAAAGTTTTGGAACTACTACGCCTGGGGAGGGCGCACTTAACAGGAATAAAAATGCTGAAGTAAAACTGTCAAAAATTTTTTAACAATTGACTTAAGGGTAATTTTATGCGGGGAATCGATTGCGCGCACTCCCAAATCTTAAAAATGCTTTTTTGACCCTGATTCAGGAAAATCGGTGTATTGAAGTAAAAATCAAACATTTTCGGATTTTTATGAGAAAATCGTCGATTCTTAGGTTTTTTATGTGGGGAATCGAACGCGTTCACTCCCGTACCGTGAAAATGCGGGGTCACTAGTTAATTAAATTTTTGACATTTTTATTTCAGCATTTTTATTCTTGTTAAGTGCGCCCCCAGGCGTAGTAGCTCCAAAGTTTTATTAACAAGTTTTTACCCGTAAATCCTCTGCTATCACTTATAAGTCGGATCGAAAAAAGGACTTCAAATCCGTGTTCAGCGACCTCAAAAACGGAGGTATACGTTGGTTTCGATGAAAACAAACAACTTTTTACTGTGCCCTTCCTAGGTTGGAGTTTTCGAGACATTGCCTCATAATCGTTATGGGTATTATAATTTAGAAGTTAACCAAACTCGTTCCACGCTAAATATTTCAGTAGTCCTTGTAATAAAAAACACTCAAGACCTTGAAATCTATTCTGTTGCTTACAAGACATTATTATGTTATTCACGTTGAAAAAAATATGATTTTGTATTAATGGACCTTTCTAAAGGTAGTGTATATGCAAAAAATTGCAAGCATAATGATGTAAGCTACCTTATAAGGTGCGGTAACTAATAAACTTTCTTAAAAGTTGGTGTACAGGGTGGACTTAAATAACCCCCCATATCGAACGGATGTCCTATAAGTTTTGATGCAAAAGTTCTAGGGGTTAATTTTATGCGAAGAATTGGTTGCGCTCATTTTCTAAACATGAAAAATTACACTGACCCTGATTTATACAATTTTCGCTTCATAGAATTTTGATTGAAAAATTAAATTTTTTTTGTAAAAAATCAAATTTTTGCTCAAAAATTGAATTTTTTTCTCAAAATCGAATTTTGCTTCAACATTGATTTTTTGATCAAAAATCGAATTTTGGTTGAAAAATTAAATTTTTTGGTGAAAATCGAATTTTTGCTCAATTTTTCTCAAAATAAATTTTGCTCAAAAATCGAATTTTTGTTGAAAATCGAAAATTTAGCTCAAAAATCGAATTTTGATCATAAATGGAATTTTGGTTAAAAAATTAAATTTTGTTTCCAACAACGTGGCAGCGTGGCAAAAAGTCCAATAATGTGGCAAATGCTACGTTTTCTTGGCAATATAACATTCCTAGCGTTCAGACTCCCACCTTGAGCACTAACTCGCGATGGAACAATTATATGAATCGGTGCGTTATCTTGGACAAAAACAAAGTTTTCATTCGGGTGGCGTTATCAAAATGGACGCAGGAGATCCTAGTTTCTCTTGATGATTTTTTATTACATCAAGTCTAATCTTGAATTTTGACGTCTTTTTGAAGCAAAAATACTTGTTTAGGATTTTCCGAAAAATTCAAAAAATGATCAATTAAGCTCTTTTCACAAATCACTTAGATCGAGGCATCGACAAGTTTTTTTATTAAGAATTGATTTTAGTCATTTTTTTCTACTAGAATTCTAGCACATAAAACTTGTCTCTCATTCTTTTTGACCACAAACTATTTTTCTCTCCAGCCACAGAACTATGTCTCTAATAGAGGATCACAAAAAGTGTAGTAAAGTTTATGCTTTGCAATAAGAGTGGCTTTTATGTGCTAGAATTCTAGTTGTTGCACATGTGTTGATGATTTCAAGTGAAGTTTTGATGACTTCATAATGGTATATATATAATGGTATAAACTTTATAATAGTATAGAGAATTTACATTAAATTTAAATTTTCTTGAAAAAAGTTTGTTGAATTTCTAAATTATGTCCACTAAGATTCCTAAGATTAAATTTTCTAACGGAGTGGAATTCCCACTGTTTGGTTTGGGTACATGGGAGGTAAGTTATCGGCCAGTATGGGGATTTGTGCTTTTTCTGCAAGTTGTGACCTTTTTAGCTAAATTTTAATACACACGTTATCATACTTGACTATTTATAAGTCCAGGATGTCCTGAGACCTATTCAGTGGCTCCAGGGCCACTCAACCCACGGATCACTCAACCCGGACAACTCAACCCACAGACAATTCAACGCACGGACAATTCAACCCAAAGAGTGGATTGAGTTGTTTGGGCCTAAGTCCTAGACCTAAGCCTAAGGTCTAAGCCTAACAAGAAACCTTTTCGAAGTGTAAATTTTAAATGAAGTTTTTTCAAAAAAAATTTTCTAAATGTTTTTAGTATTATATAAGAAAACTTTTGAGCCGCTCAAAAAAATTTGTATCCTTCACATTTTCGGAGAAATTAGCCATGAAAAATCGAAAAATTAAGCCAATATTACTTAGGAAATTAGATCATGATATCTCTTAACTACGAGAATAGTTGAGTGGTTAGATACTCGTGATAACTACACTATATATCGGATAGGGAGCAGAGGCGGTGGGATACTAAAATTCGAATTTTCACCAGAAAACCGGCGGTATAAGTTTTCCTATGCAAGGAATCGATTGCGCGCATTTTCAAGGCATGGAAAAATTTACCCGACCCTGATTCAGGGACATTTTCGAGAAATTTGGAGACATGCTTGTTGTCTCTATCGGAATTCCTCGCATAGGAAAACCCCTAGACAGCCGGTTTTCTGGTGAAAATTCGAATTTTAGTATCCCACTGTCTCTGCCCCCTATTCGGTATATGGTGTGGTGGCAATGACATGGTGGCAAATGACACACAGAGGGATTGATAAGATGGCAACACTAGGATTTTATTCCGGGAGGGGGAGGTCAAAATCAAAAAAAAGTTTTTGATCCTTGTTTTTGGCAACATTTTTTTGTCGCCAAACTCAAAATTTTTAAAGGGGGGGGGGTATTTTTCTCTGGCGATAGTAGGTCGAAAAAATTTTTTTCTCTAAATTACTGATTTTTGGTACTCGGGGGTTTTCGGGCACGAGAAATCGATTGCGCGCATCGAAAAATTCTGAAAAATTTTTCGGGGGTCAAAAACCCCAACAATAATTTTGTTGGGGTTAAAACTTACAACCCCTAATTTTGACGCATTTTTTTTCAATTTTTTGACCCCCGGAAAATTTTTTCAGAATTTTTCGATGCGCGCAATCGATTTCTCGTGCCCGAAAA
>JAQGBS010002337.1:0-13364 GCA_034698545.1 Acrobeloides obliquus | reverse complement strand
AGTGAGTTAGCTAGTGGATGAAGGTGTGAAATAAAAGTAATAGCTTAGGGAAAACACCATGTTGGTCCGGTTCTAGTACAATCCGGTCAGAAAAAAGTTGCCATAATTTGTATATATTCGGAAAGTTTATGAAAAATGGAACATTTTTTGTTTTTACGGCATGTTCTGAATCATTGTAGTTTTCGAGATAATTGCGTTTGAATTGGCGATTTTTGAAAAAATCTGTGTACTACAACGAAAACATGAAAACTAGTCCCTGAATCAATACAAGTTGTGTATTGACGCAAAAATTAAAAAAAATTTCGTTTTTCATCGACTTACGAAAACTGCCAAAAAATTTGAATTTTCGCGTCAATACACAACTTGTATTGATTCAGGGAAGTATTTTCACTGCGTTGATGTTTTCGTTGTAATACACAAATTTCAAACAAATTTTCAAGTTTTAAGCATAAATTTTTCAATTTTTATCGAATTTTTCAATTTTTTTTACTTGTGAAATAGTAGGTCTCGGCTCGAAATTGCTCTAATGCGTAGTACGAGCAAACTACAAACATTTTCATGAAAAAATAATATCACCATCGTATTTTTCGCATAAAATTACCCTAGACAAAAATTTTCATCAATTTTGGACGATGCAAAAAGAAAAAAATGCTCCAGTTTTTATGAACTTTCCGAATATCAACAAAAAATGGGCAACTTTTTTCTGACCGTACTGGTCGGAATTAGAAAAAAACTACTCAAACTGCGCTAGAACTGTGTGCATCGGACTAGCTATAGAAGTAACAAGTAAAAGAAGAAAGTAACAGAAGTAACAATAAGAATGTAACAAAAACAACTTAGAAGTAACAGAAAAGAATCAATTTCTTTAAAGTTCATATTAATTATACCAAGTAGAACATATGTGATCTGCGGATTTAGTATAGCACAAAAAGAATGGCTCATAAAAAGAGTACATTACCTAATTTTACGAGTCTCGGCATTAGTCCCTTTAAAAGAGTGACCGCTCATTTGGCATAAAATTTAGTGTTAGTAGATGGACTTTCTCTTCTTTTTTGTCAAAAATAACTTATTCAAAATGGATTTTTCCCCCTGGTCACCCCAAGGGAATTTTTGTTAAAAAATAATGTCGCTATCGTGTTCCCCATAGCCGAAAACCCTCGAGTGCAAAAAATTAGAAGGTTTAGAGACATTTTTGAAATTCGCATAATTTTCATTTTTTAGGGAGTAATCCCCTAATTTTTTAATTTTTTCAAAAATTTTTGTTAAAAAATAATATCGCCATCGTGTTCGTCATAGTTAAAAACTCCTGAGTACAAAAAATTAGCCGATTTAGAGACATTTTTGAAATTCGCATTCCCAAAAAGTGAAAACGAATCCTTGACCCTGATTCAGGGAATAGGGTTGATGTATTGATGTGAAAACCCAAAAAATTTTTATTTTCTCCCAGAAATTTGACCATAATAATTTTATTTGTTCCATAAGTCATAGTTATACAACCAATTACGACCTACGTAGATATAACACAGAAATATAGCTAAATAAAATATAACAAAGCAATCCTATCCTGTACAAGTATCACAGATTGAATTCCACTTTTTTTTATCACATTCCTTATTGAGAAGACCGCATAGAATTCTGGGCTTCGTATCAGTATCTTGAACTGGCGCAGATCGTAGCGACTTCTGACGGTATTTCGTTCAAGATACGTCTTGCATAGTTCACAGAACTGCTATGAACTTCGGGTGATGTGGCTGGCAGGACGAGCTCCAATCCATGACCAGTTCTTGCGCTTTGACGGAGGTCCAGGGAGCTTTTAACACGAAGGCATTATTGGGTATCTGTCGTCCGCCATTTGCATAATGGTGGGCAAGTACAACGCATTTTTCAATGGCAAATTGACTTCATGGGATTCAGTTCAGATTGTCTAAAAGTGAAGTGGATAGAGAAACGGAAGTCATGTGTGGCATTCTAGCGGCGAACTTCTTGACCCTTTCGATCAAATTCTAGAGCACAGCTTGGGCATTTTTGACTCGGTTACGTTGATTTTCAGCCAAAGTCATCTTCCCAAAAAATGTAGCCCAGATTGCCAGAAAAATTTTGGTATATTGGGTTTGATATGTTAGCACAGAAATTTTTTGATTTAAAGCTAATTTATTCATGCAAAATGATGATTTTTTGATATTTTTAGGGTTTCATGCCTTAAAAACCTATGTTAACTTAATTGTTTTTGTCAAAAATAAGTTTTTTACAGTTTTGGCCCATGACAAACAATTTTTGATCATTTTTGTGTAAATATTCTCAGGCATTTCCAAAGTTCCAAATGTAAAATAGAAAGTGGTTAGCTAGTAAGAATGCGTAGGAGAATAAGAGATAATCTTTATTTTAGCGATGTTTCGACGTTTTACGTCTTTTTCAAGCGTAGGTCTGTATTTAATAGACTGTATTTTATCTATTAAATACAGACGTAAGCTTAAAAAAGACGTCGAAACGTCACTAGAATAAAGATTATTTCTTATTCTCCTACGCATTCCTACTGGCTAACCACTTTTTATTTCACATTTGGCTCATTTTATATAAATAAATCATCAAAATGATCCAATATCCTTAAATATGAAAGACGTTAATTCTTTTGTGTGTCTGTGATATCTCATTCATCTCTCATTCAGTCGCTTACAAAATATTACCAAAAAATACTCGATATTACATCTAAAAATATATTACAAAAAATATTACATCTAAAAATACCGTCGTTTTAGTTTTTTTAGTATTAGCTTGCAATACTGCGATGGTAAAAAAATTCAATTTTTATATAATTATTTTTAATTTTATTTAAAGAATGTTGCAGTGGATTAGGAACACCATGCAATCAAATCTGTATGTGTGTTAGTTGTCCACCTGGAAAATAGAGAATTTTTGAAATAGGAATTTATATAATTTAACGCCGACCACTTGTAGGGGAGGCGTGCCTTTTGGTTTTAGTTAGTTTGTTGGAATAGTTTTTTAGTATTAGCTTGTAATACTCAATGGTACAAAATTCAATTTTTGTATAATTATTTTTAATTTTATTTAAAGGATATTGTAGTGGATTAGGAACACCATGCAACCAAATCTGTGTGTGTGTTAGTTGTCCACCTGGAAAATAGAGAATTTTGAAATAGGGATTTATATAATTTAACGCCGACCACTTGTAGGGGCGGCATGCCTTTTGGTTTTAGTTAGTTTGTTGAAATAGTTTTTAGTATTAGCTTGCAATACTGCGATGGTAAAAAATTTAATTTTTGTATAAGTATTTTTAATTTTATTCAAAGAATATTGCAGTGGATTAGGAACACCTTGCAACCAAATCTGTGTGTGTTCGTTGTCCACCTGGAAAATAGAGAATATTGAAATTTTGAAATAGGGATTTATATAATTTAACGCGACCGCCTGTGAGGGCGGCATGCCTTTTGATTTTAATTAGCGTATTGGAATAGGCTCAAAAACGATGTTTCCGGCTTAAAATTACAAAAAGTTTTTGACTTAAAAATGGGCATGCCACGCCGCAGACACAGCTTTGAGGTATTCTAAATGTTAGAGAAACCAAAAGGCAGTTTTTCTTTCCTCAGGTTTTTGTAGATAATATATGATTTTGTATTAATTTTAAAGGGTTGTTCAAATAATGGAATTTTGCGAGTTTTGGGATCATTTTTTCAGATTTTTTGAAATAGCGATTTATATAATTTAACGCCGAAACCTATGAGAGCGACGTGCCTTTTGATTTTAGTTAGCGTGTTAGAATAGTTTTTGTATTAGTTTGCAATACTGCGATGGTAAAAAATTCAATTTTTGTATAATTAATTTTAATTTTATTTAAAGGATATTGCGGTGGATTAGGAACACCTTGCAATCAAATCTGTGTGTGTGTTCGTTGTCCACCTGGAAAATAGAGAATATTGAAATTTTGAAATAGGGATTTATATAATTTAACGCCGACTGCCTGTGAGGGGGACATGTTTTTTAATTTTAATTAGCGTGTTGGAATAGGTTCAAAAACGATGTTTCCGGCTTAAAATTTTTACAAAATAGTTTTTGACTTAAAAAGTGAGCAGATGCGCCTCAGGCGCAGCTCCGAGGCATTTTAAATGTTAGAGAAACCAAAAAGCGGGTTTTCTTTCCTTAAGTTTTTTGTAGATAATATATGATTTTATATTAATTTAAAAAAAACGAATTTTGCGAGTTTTGGGATCATTTTTTCAGATTGTTAATTTTTCAAATTGAATTTTCGACAAAATTTTCCAATAGGAATTATACCCATTTGAGTCATTAAAACTCCATGATCAACTTTTTTTCTTGTCAGAGCTAGTCGATTATAACTCAAACTCCCGTCCTATCTTGTCATTTTGCCTCTGTTATCTTTTTCTATTCAGCTAAAGCGATGGATTTAGAGTTCGACATAAAGGCGTCAAGAAAATATTTGTAGCTCATGTTTTAAGGAATCTAACGAGCCCAAGATCATCAAATTTGGATTTAACCTCGTTGAGCTATGTGCATTACAAAAAAGGGTAAAATTCGGCAAAAAGTCGAAAATTGGGTACCCTGTATCTCGGTAGGGCTAGACTTTTGCGCTAAAATTCTTGCACTTTTTCCAATAAGTACTATGTATACTTCAAGATTGTTGTAAATTCAAAAAGTTTTGAGACACTATTTTTCTATGTTCCCCTACTATTGGTAAAAGTCGAATCTTATAGATAGGATGTCTTAAATAAAAATATAAAATCAAAAATAATATTTAAAACTTACTGATTGAAACATTGCCCAATTGCGCGCTTACTATAATCATAAATGAAAACTCCAACAATTATGGCTAAGTTCCAACTCTACTATACAAACGCAAGCGATCTTGAATGTGAAAAAAAGTTATAGCCGTTTTTATGCAAATTTCGCGATTTTGGGTGAAAAATTAAAATATCACTTTTTTAACCCCGGAAACGTTTTTTCTGGGAAAAGTGATAGGGTATCAATTTATGACACCTTTTATCCCATAGACCCTGCTCTTGTAGACCTACACCATGTTTTAAAAGTAATTGAAAACATCATAAATAGAATTTGTCGTACCCCCCCCCCCAATGTAAATATGTAATATTTAAATGACGCCTTTTGTTTTTATGCTGAAATTGATAATAAATTTACGATTTTTGATGAAAATTTGGCAATTTTAGACAAAAAAAATTTTTCAATAATTCACTTTTTTAACCCCGGCAAAAAAATTTTTTTGTTGAAAAAATAAATTTTGGTGAAAAATGGAAAAATTTGGTGAAAAATCATAATGGGGGACCATTAGGATTTTTGTAATTTTTTTCAAAAATTTTGGGTAAACTTATAAAGGAGAGACCAAGGAGATTTTTTTCGACTTTTGTAAATTTTAGGGGGTAATTACTCTCTCTGGCTACGGCACTGAATGGAGTCGTTTGAAAAATTGCAATTTGCAACCCTTGTGAGAAACTTTGGATGGACAAAAGATTTAATCAACACTCTATATGGACGGGCAAATACCAGTTGGTGACATAAAATCTCTACCAAAGATTAGGTTTAGGCCTAGGTTTAGGCTTAGGCCTAGGTTTAGGTCTAGGCATAGGCTTAGGCCTAAGCCTAGGCCTAAACTTTGGTAGAGATTTTATGTCACCAATTTTCCCAATTGCCAGTTGGTGACATAAATCTATGTCACCAACTGGCATCTGCCCGTATGAACAACAAGCTTTTCATTTCTCAGCTTACATAAATTTTCACATAATACTCGAATATCGAAATATGCAGCACTCTGATCTTGATTGAGGATATCTTTAGTTACCACATTTTTCACAAAAACGGTTGTGTTTTCTATAGAAATAGAAAACACAACCGTGTTTGTGAACAATGTAATAACCTCATATTATAATACAGAAAATAATGCAGTTGAAGTAATAACTAAACAGTTACTTCTTGTATCAACAATGTCCAACGTTGGTCCAACACTCAATTTTGGACATTGTTGATACATCAAGTAACTTGTTAGTCGTCTAAAGCTGACTTAGGCAAACAAGTGAACTTGGGTGATTCTGCGTATGTAGTAGAATTGCATTTGCTTGATCAAAATATTTCTATTTAAGTAATTCCATAGAAACCATAGAGAATTAAATTAGCCGAATAAATTTATTTATTTGAGTAACTTTTATCCCCATTAACCCTAATCCGGCAACCTGGGGTCTAACAGACCCCAAAGAAAAAAGTACCGTTTTTCAAATCGTTATATCTCGGCAAATATAAAGGTTTAAGAAAAAGTTTATACCATATTTTGAAGCTCTAAAGTAGAGCTAAATAATATAGCAAATTTTATTTGAATCGGCTATTTTATGAGATTCTTAGAGGTCTTTTAAAACAGGCTATTTTTGCAACAAAATAACGTTGTCGGATTAGGGTTAAAGGGGGTTATAAATTATAGACTATTTCATGAAAAATTTTTTCTAAAATGATTATTTTTAGGGGTAATTCTATGCGGAAAATCGATTGTGAGCACTTCCGAATTGTAAAAACGCTCTCTTGACCCTGATTCAGGGAAGAGCCCGGTATATTGGAGGGAAAATCAAACATTTTCGGATTTTTATGAGAAAACCGTAAATTCTTAGATTTTTTAGTCGGGGAATCGATTGCGTGCATTCCTGAACCGTGAAAACGCTTCCTTGACCCTGATTTAGGAAAGGGATACGTATTTACGTAAATAAATTGATTTTCGCTTCAATACACCGATTTTTCCCTGAATCAGGGCCAAGAAAGCATTTTCACGGTTCGGGAATGCGCTCAATCGATTCCCGCGCCAAAATTCTTGTATTTTTTAATAAGTGCCTAGTATACTTTAAGATTTTTTTAGTTTCAAAAAATTTTGAAACACTTTTTTTTACATCCCCCATAGAACTCGATACTTAGAAATAACGTGTTTTAAAAAGTTGTTGCAGAAAAGGAAACTTGAAAGCAGCCAAATTTTATAGAAAAATAATTCAAATAAATCTAACAACAGCCTACTGCCAGCCGATTAATAATCCGGTCTTGAGGTATTGCTATTTTAATATGCATTGTCCAAGCAGAGAAATACAAAAACAGGTGGAGCTTGATATGATTGTATTAACATTGTTCTAATTCTCTATAATTAAAAGTTCAGAAACCGAATTTTCCACCTGTCTGTCCAGTTGCAAAAATAGACTTATGACTTTTTAGACTTTTCTCATGCCGAAGAAAACCCTTAGCAGTGCACTTTACATGGCTTAGCTTGATTACATGACGCACGAGCTATGGTCAACTCTGCTTGTTCGTGGAAATCACACCTATGTGTTGACGTTTTATTCGTAAACATATAATCAAAATTTGATTCTTGAGCATTGTAAAGGGTGGACTTAACACTCACTTAGCGGATTGTAACTAGTGGTGATTTTGGGGCAACTTTTTACGTTGAACAACTTTGCCAAAGAAAAAAAAATAAGTTACTACGGATAAAAATTCGAAAAATGGTGAATTGACTGAGGACAGTGCAAAAAGAACCGTCCCAGGCGGGATTGAACACGCCACCTCTGAGGCAAAAATCCAAGAGCTTTGCCACTGCGCTACAGATGACATATGATTAAGATGTCTTCAATTTAGCTATGATTTATCGAATTTTAATTGTCCATACCCTGTTATCTTCCGGCCCATTTTTCGAATTTTTTCTGTAGTAACTTATTTTTTTTCTTTGGCAAAGTTGTTCAGCGTAAAAAGTTGCCCCAAAATCACCACTGGTTACAATCCGCTAAGTGAGTGTTAAAGTATCGAATTACATATAATTCGAGATATTTAGAGGTGCATTTAGGGTCTCGAAATCATTTCAAAACAATTAGCGGGCAGCCTCAATCAGATCTAGTTTTCCGAAATTTTTTTAACATTTTCTCATCAAGCACAAATTAATATTTCCAATTTTTCATTCAATTAATAATGAAAAACAAAAAAACTTCGGTCTCCTCCAAAAATATCCTTCGGCGAAGTTCAATCAACGACCAAAAAATTCACATTCTCTCTCATTCGAACTTTAATGTCTCATCTTGGTTGTTTGTGGCGTTGTGTGACTCATTGACCCGTTGCAGTTTTGTTCATGTCTGACGTCGGACGAATGAAAGGGATTCGAGTTTTAGGTGTGCATATAGTATGTGTGTATGATAGTTTCTTATTGTTATGGTGCAAAATTCGCATATATCCCTCCAGATGTGGATGGATAGTTAGTTAGGTTGAAAGTGGAGGAGAGGTTTTTTAGACACTTTTCGGGATTATCGAATTTCTATCCGAGCTCGTGAAAGAGATATAGTTTTTGTATGTGCGGATTTTGGGATTTGGATTTTTAAGTTTTAGTCTATTAAATTTTTTTCAGGCTTTTTGAAAAAGTGATGAGAAAATTTGTTCACAAAAATATTTTTACAGCACCAATTTTCCACCTTGTTGACACAGAAACGTTTTTACATTTTAAAAATGTCCGCATCGTGTTCAGGACCTTTAAAAAGCTCTAAACGACACCCATTATGCCATATTTTTGCAATTGTTCAAATTGACCCTGATTTTCAAAGTTTTCATTGTAGTGTCAGAAGCAAAATTCAAAATTTCGAAAATATGGTTGATTGGTGTCGTTCAGTGTTTTTCGACTATGCTGAACATGATGGAAAAGTCTGAAAAAAAATTTCTGCCAAAAAATCGAAATTTGACTATATATTTGGTTCTGAAATTATAGCGAAGTCCTGAAAATCAGGGTCAAAATTCAAATTTTCAAAATATGGCATTATAGAGTTGTCCGACAATGCTGAACATGATAGAAACGTGTTTAACATTCCAAAAATTACCTATCAAAACCATTTTTGCAACAACGAAAAAGTCTGCAAAACCACACCCTATTTTCCCATAAAATTACCTCTACTTGTTTCTAAAACGTTTCATGAAACATGAACCTATTTAAGGCAAAACTTCTAATTCCCACTAGTGGTCCATTTTTGTTTAGTAATTTTGGACAAGGTCGAACGTTTCAACGAAAAACTGTCCTTAGTGCAACCATCAATTCTTTTTTTATAAATGTCAACCTGCCAAATTGGATTAGTTCGATTTGACTCATCGGGTCTTACAGGTCGATTAGATTATAAAGAGGAAGAGGAAGGGTAGATCTTATCGAAAGGGATAAAAAATGAAGTGATTTTCGGGAATTGGTGATGAGATGAGAAATGGGTTCTTATTATGAGTAGTAAAAACTATGTAAACTTTGTTTTAAAAAAAATTTGTTCCGCATGGCCGTGTGGCTAGGACTCTGCCCATTCATAAATATTGGTGTGAGCTCGATCCCATCAGGGTCAAAAATTTTATTTTAGTGAATCATAAACCGCGATGGAGGCCGAACCTGAACCGATATTTTGAATGACCAGTATCCTAGCCACTAGGCCATGCGCATTCTTTTTTAATTTAGCCTTAAAATAGAGTTTAGATATCTTATTTTTATCTTGATTTTCAGGATTTTCGTGTCAATAATCTAAATTTAATGTTTTAATGTTATCGACACGAAAACCCTGAAAATCTAAATTTAGGCTAAAATTAAAACTGGATTTAAATAATTTTCCGCTAATTTTTTAGCAAAGTTTTCCACAATCCCAAAATCGCCAAATCTCATCTTGACCACTTTTTCGAACTGCCTCTTTTATCCCACCCCAGTCTCAAGAACTCCGACTCGTTTCTTAAGTGCGAAAGTCATATTCATTCTTATCTTAATATCCACTCTAATTTATGAAGTGTCAAGTATGTTTATGGTTGTATGACTCTTTTATGCCTCGTCAAAGAGATTTAAATAGTTTCAAAATTTTAATTTATGAGGAAGATATTCGTTTTTAATTATGATCATGATTTAAAAAATTAATATTATAGCGAAAATCAGGGTTAAAGTTTAAATTTTAAGAATATTGCATGATGGTTGTCATTTCGAGGTTTTCGACTATGCTGAAAATGATGGAAACATTTTTGAAGTCAGAAAACCTTTTCTGCCAGAGATTCGAAATAAAAATAAAATTATTCCTATAGGGTCCATTTTTAGAAAAATAAATCTCCGGATCCCAAAAAAGCAAAAAAGTGCACTTTTTTGCGCCAACCTATAAAAAATTTCCTACCAAAATTCCAAAAATTTAGGATTTTTGCAAAAAATTTTTGGATCAACTTTTGAAAATTCGAGTTTTGACTATTTTCAAGATTTTCTTGACAATAACATAAACTTTGAATTTGGAGCCTGATTTTCAGGATTTTCTTATCAATAACACAAAATTTGAAAAGTTTACCATGATTTTAAGGTTTCCTTTTAATAACATGAAATTTGAATTTCTTACCCTGATTTTCAGGATTGTTTGTCAACAACTAAAAATTTGAATTTTGACCCTGATTTTCAAAGATTTCTTGTCAATAACACAAATTTTGAATTTCTCATCCTGATGTTCAGGTTTCTTGTCAATAACTGAAAATTTGAAGTTTTTTGAATTTAAGCTTAAAAATTCAACGTTTTAATATAAAAAATGATTTCGTGTACATTTCCAATAAATCTACCTTTTCTAAATTACGCCATTTGGCGGTTTCTTTTTCCGAGTCATTAATTGCCCACTCGCCCAAACCACTATCAAGCTCCATAAATCGCCTCCCTAAGGAGAATCCCCCTTTCTTCCTGTTCTTTTGAGATCTTTTGATGGCCTTGACAGCCGTCGACGGCAAGCAGGACGCCGTCGGGCAGGTAGATACGAAAGGACAAAAAAACTCGAGCGTGCGGCCTATGTTCCTCTTTTTTATGGTGACTATTTTCCGACACAAGACATCTTCCATTCACAACCTTCATTGTGTTAGGCAACTGCAAGACAATTTTTCAATAGAGTAATTGTGTTTTGAAAAATGCATATTTTTGTTTTATTGTATGACCTTGAATTTGAATTTTGTTTCGAAATTTGCATAAAAATTGCTTCAAGGATAAACTTTCGTTTCAATAGACTAACGTACTTTTGTTTGTTTTTGTCATTTTCTTTTTTTGCTTATCCATAACATTTGTTTTTTTAAATTTTTGATCGAAAATATCTTCCTTTTCTTAAATTCAGCCAAATTTTTTTCCTGCCTAGGTTCAAATTTCGCCTATTGGATGAAAGGATCGCTTTCGGGGCGTTTGAAATTTGCTTTTTCTTGACCTTTTTGCAGAAAATTTGGAGCTACTACATAATAATAGGGGGCCACCCACGTAAAAATTTTTTCTGGGCCCCTAGGGGTAAAAACATGTGGGAAATCCGAATTTGACACTTTCAAAGCAAAAAAACGCTTCCCTGATTTAGGGAAGGCGTATTGTGTATTGAAGCAAAAGTCGCAAAAATGCGATTTTTGTCTAAAAACGACCCCTTTTGGGGTAAAAATGTGCGGGGGATCAGAATTTGACATTTATAAAATTCCTCGGATTCAAGAACAGCTGTATATTGACGCGAAAATTCGAGAAAATCATTTGTTAATTGGATTAAATCATTTGTTAGCTATAATATTGCAAAAAGGTTAACTATAAAATTGAGATTTTAGGCAAAAATTGCATTTTCGCTTCAATACACAATACACCTTCCCTGAATCAGGGAAGCGTTTTTTCGCTTTGAAAATGCCAACTTCGGGTTTTTCTATGCGAGAAATCTATTGAGTACATTGCCAATCTTTGAAAACGCTTCTCTGAACATGTATTAGCATATTTTCGCTTCAATACATATGCATTTCTTTCTTGAATCAGGGAAGCGTTTTCAAGATCCGGCAATGCAATCGATTTCTAGCAAAGAAAAAGCCTCTCTAAGCAGGAATATTAAAAAATAGTTTTGAAATTTTAAATTCTGACCCTGATTTTCAGGGTTTTCGTTTTAATATCCGGATTAAAATCACCATATAATTTAAAAATCAGATCAAAAATCTTAGCGTTTTTTGTTGTAATTTTTGATCTTTTAAACCATAATTTTTAAGCTTTAATGTCTTAAAAAACTAGTGTAAAACTAGAGTTTTGTTTTTAAATGATTAACCAATTTTATGATTTTTACCCCTATTTATTGTTTTTTATAGCGTTTGTTGCTAAATATAAACTTAGGCCTTGAGCTCTTCGACGAGTTGGATGAATCATACATATTATTGGGATCTTATCACTAATGCCAGCCCCAACCGAACATTTGCCATAGGGCTATAAATCAAGTCAACAGGTGTTTAACAAACGAATGGTGCTGTCGAAAAATTTTTTGATATAAAGTGTGTATAAAAAGATGTTTTCTCGGGTTTCTTCTTCTTCACTAGTCCTTGATTAACCATTTCTCACGGAAATTATTTACTGGCCTAAACTCGAATTTCCACTTTGAAAGGCTTCTAATTATTTCGTACTGACTCAAAATTCTTCATCTTGATTGCTTTTAACTCTATACTAAGGTCATTTTATTTTTAGCTCCTCAAATTTCTGTGTAATTTGAAAAAGTGGAAAAATATACGAAGCTTAGGCTTACGCTTACAAGGGACATGCAAGAAGTGACGCTTGTTTTTTCAAAAAGTTCTATATATTCTGAAAGAGCATACCATATAACCCTTTACAAATAACAAAATTAGCTGCTATAATTCTAATCCTGAAGAGATAAAAAATTTTTAAGAAAAGGCAAAAACTTTTGGACGGCAAGGGGAGTCAAACTCTGGGCTGTTGGTCATTATCCTACAACCAATCCGCTAAGACATCCTACCTTTTTATCTAAAGGATCATTTTTTACTTATATATTAGCATATATTTTTTACCTCTGGATTAAAGTTATAGCAGCTAACTTTGTTATTTCCAAAGGGTTACCAGGTATGCTCTTTCAGAACTTATAGGACTTTTTGAAAAATTCAAACGCCACTTATTGCATGTCCCTTGTTAGGCTTATAACTATTTTTTTTAAAATTTTTCCTACAAAGCTAAATGATTTTCGCTCTTTTCGACTTAAGCCTAATGAAAATGTTTGTTCTCTTAGGAACTCTTAAAATTGAAATTTGATCTTTTTGGACAACTTTAAGTATTTAAAAAAAATTTGGAATGCAATTTTGCATGTGAATTGTCAAAATTTAAGCTAAGTGAATGTTTGGAATGTTATGTCGGGAAATTGTTAAAAGGGCCAAATGTGATTTTTGACCTAGCTGTAAAAAAATATGGTCAGGTGAGTCTAAAATGAGTCACATTTTTTGTTAAGATATTAGAATGCTAAGAAATTTTAGCGCAAATATTTTTTTTTGTACTAAAAATACTTTTTTTTGTACTAAAAATATTTTTTTTTGTACTAGTACTTTTTTTTGTACTAAGA
>JAQGBS010002336.1:0-13365 GCA_034698545.1 Acrobeloides obliquus | reverse complement strand
TAAAATTTAACTGTTTAAAATGTATCTTAAAACTTTATTGTAATTTTAAAGTGATCAGATAGAAATTATAGAATTTGGAACAAGTAGATAAAAATCGTATGAAAAATACATACAAACACCATTATTTTCTTACAGGATGAGCAAAAAGACGAATTTTTGGCAACAATTTTTCCAAATTTTTTTTCAAAAAACGAACTATACGGGTTATTTTAATGCGAGAAATCGATTTTTTGAAAAAAAAATTTTGAAAAATTTTCGCCAAAAATTTAGTTGTTTGGTTTATCCTGCAATGGTGTTGAAGCAAATAGCACATAATATAAAAACCAAACGATAAACAGCCCCAAGGCCTTTGGCTTCCAACTCGAGGTTGGATATCTCTACTAAACGTAGCGAGTAGTGAGTGATGCATCGAAATCGCAATTTCGACCCCAAAATTTTGATTTCGATGCATCACTAGCTTACATAACTGTTCAGAAAATTGCAATTTTTGTTGAAAAAATGGCCAATTTTGGTCAGTTTTTGATAGAAAAAATTTTTTGAACTAAAACATAAGGGAGACCAAGAGGAAATTTTTTTTCATTTTTCCAGGTTTGGGGGAAGGTCCCCCCCCCATTATTACGACACTGGGTGCACCCCCTAGCTACGTTCTTGGTCCCTACTCCAAGGGGCTGTGTGAAAATATACTCTATACTCTTGATAGATCTTTTTTTAAATATATTTGTATGATGAATGGTCAATGTAAAATAAGAGTAAATAAGTCATTGGAAAATACAATAAAGCTGTATTTGAAAATACAAATAAATGCATCATATATGCAAAATGATGTTCATTGTTGAGGTGGAAATTCCTGGGAAGTTTTCCAGCTTTATACGAATTCCAAATTGATTCTTCAATTGACTGTTAAAAACTTCGACTTGCATGCCTTGCCTTCGGATTTGTGAGGTTTTTTTGATTTATTTTTGTCACTGGATACTAATGATTTGGTTGATGAATTATCTCCAACATCTGATGCTTTTCTAGATAACCAACGGCATGTCTCTACTAACTTCTGATGCGGGCAGCATTTTTCACACCGGCTCATGACTCGATCATGTGAAACCAGAGAGAATGTTGATTGAGAACGAGATTTTTCTACAAAAAAATAATGAGTGCGAGATTCTTAAAATAGACTTACGATCTGCATTAAGGCGTGGAAATGTTGATTGAATTGTTGAGAATTGGACAACTGGGCTTGGGATTTCATCTTCAATTTTGTGAACAAAAGTTCTGAGAATGAGCTGTTCCCAAAGCTTTGGTGGTGGGTTACTCTAAAAAGAGATTAGTTAATTTTGTCCGGCTGATACAGGGTGAGCCAAAAAAACAGTACTTTTGCGTTTTTTGGCGAAAAATTTTCAAAAAATTTTAGTTTCCAAAATGACTCATTAGGAATATTTTTATGCGGGAAATCGATTTCGAACATCGAAAAACCTTGAAAACGTCCCCAGACCATAAAATATTCAAGTTTCATATTTTCAAGCAGGAATTCCTACCAAAAATAACTGAAAAAATAAGAAAATCTTATATTTCATAGTCTGGGAGGCTTTTTCAAGGGTTTTCGATGCGCGCAATTGATTTTTCGACATAAAAAATCCCCATTTTGGAGAAAATTTTTTGAATTTTCGTCGACAAATTATCAGATGGCGGTTTTTTGGAACACTCTTGTAAAATAAAATTTTTCTTTAAAAATAATATTAAAGTTGAATACAAAAATAAATTTTCTAGTGTATGATAACGTTATCATTGGCCGACCCCCTCCCCCCACATTATCATTTGGCTACCCCCCCCCCTACATTATAACGTAATATCTGGACAGACCCCTTGTCTGTTTTTTGACAAAAATTTGTATCATTTTTCGATATCTATGTCTAAAAAATGTTAATTTACCTCAACTAATTCTCCATTATAAACTTTGCGACCATCTTGAAGATATTTAATTTGGCTAGTCTTGCGTCTATTGAACAAATTCAACAGCGATGGTCTTTTGCTGTTTGGAAGCGAGCTGGATTTCTCAGTTGAAGACGAATATGAAGACGGTTCGTTCATGTTTTCATCAAACTCTTCCGGAAATCCAAGATATCTTTCTGGTACGGCATAGAATTCCGCCGGTGAATCGCAAGGTACATTCATCATGCCAATCATTTTGATAGAATATATCGTATGACTTTGTCAGCAATCGAGGGTTATACACTAAAATAGAAAGGTTAGCTAACAAATCATTGATGTTTGCATAGCGCGATTAGTGAAAAAAAGTAAAAGTAGATTCGCATAAAAATCACAAAAGCTATTCAACGATGAATACAAACATAGATAGATTAAATTTATTGTAATGAATAATAATGGGACGACAAATATAAAAAATCTAGGTGAGGGGAGACTTTTGCGCCCTCGCATATGCGACATTTGCGCCCCCTACATATGCGCGCTAATAATTGCGCCCCGACATTTGCGCACCCGACTTGTAAAATATCTTTCAAAAAAGGTCGAAAAATTTTAAAAACAGAAAAGGGCGCACAAGACGGGTGCGCATATATAGGGGCTACATATGCGCGCTAATAATTGCGCCCGTACATATGGGCTCTAATAATTGCACCCCTACATATGCACGCTAATAATTGCGCCCCACGCCCAATTATTAGCGCGCATTGTCGGAGCGCATATATCGGTGCGCAATTATAGAGTGCAAATGTCGGGGCACAAAAATTTGGTGCTCAAAAATCGGGTGCGCAAGTGTCGTTGTGCATATGTAAGGGCGCAAAAGTCCCCTCCCCACCCAAAAAATCTTCAAACTAAAAAGTTGTAAACATTTTGAAATTTGTAACGGAATTTTTAAGAAAAATGAAAACTTGTTTCATTCATGAATAATTCAAGCCAAAATATGATGACCTTCGAAAATTAAATACAAAAACACGCTTGTCTTATTGATCATTGCAAGCATGTACAAGTGAAGGAATTTGCTGACTAGATCGCATATTAAAAAAAATTATTACAATACATAATGCACGTCGACTTAACAACCTAAGAATGCATATGTTATGAAATAATTCCAGAAAATTTCCAATCGAGCAATTTTCACAGAGTATAACAATGGAATGACATCAAAAGTAGCAAGAAAGTCACCGTCTGAAATGTCTTGATAAGGAGGAATTACACGATTATGCAAGATTATTCCCTTGGTAGAGGCAAAGAAAAACGTTTAATTGCGAGGTTGTAGTAAAAAAAAAGCATCTGAAAATCAAAACAACTTTAAAATGGCCACGGTCTTCGAAAGTTGGCCAAAAATGGAAACACCCGAAAAAATTTGATAAACCGCATTACAGGCAACTCTCGGTTTAGTGGCCCCACTCTCTAATTCGACCCTCCCGAGAATTTTCCCGCCAACACGATCACGCAGGGATGCGTTGCAAAAGTATAAATAAAATTTTCAAAAATCGCATATTTACGACTTTTCGCTTCAATACGCCTTCCCTGAATCAGAGAAGCGTTTTTCACTTTGAGAAAGTCAAATTCCCTGCATGATTTTACCTCCAGAGGGGTCGTTTCCTGAAAAATTTTTTCATGTGGTTGGCCCTCCTATTAATAAGTAACTTCTAATTTTCTGGTCGATGGCATTTTGGGAGTATTCCCATTTTTAACCTTTTGGTCAGCCGTGTGACAAAGGAGTGTTTGAAGAGTATTTTAAATCAGGAGTGCCGATAAGCTGCTTTCAAGCAAGTAGTTCCGTTTCCGGTCAACTACAATCAACTCTAGTCAACCTTTCACGATCTTTATCTCTCAAAAAATACATGAATCAGTTTTATATAACACCTTAATCATTGAACGAAAAGGGCTAATACACGTTTGCTCTTTTCAACGTTTGCCCTTCAACATTTGCCCTTGCAAAAAACTTATGCTCCAAGTGGGATTCCACTCCTGATGTCATTAGAAAGCTGGATTTCGTAGCAACCGAATGACACCGAAAAAACTGACATTTTTTACTAGTTATGCAATAACTCCGCAACCAGAAAGAGTTATGGCATGTTTTTGGTGCCATTCGATTGCTACGAAATCCAGCTTTCTAACAACATCAAAACTATCAGGATTGGCTTTATATTTCCGGAGAAAACTTCAAAAATATAAACAAGTTTCAAAATATCAAACGACCAACACGGAAACTATATAGTTGCAAGATTAATTTATGCACATAATCGTAACAAAAATATTTATACTACCTTTCAATAGTGACGCAAAATTGCTGACAAGAAGTTCAAAAAGGACCGGTTGGTACATTTCAAAATGTCATCAAGACAAAATAGAGGATATGAAAAATTTTCAGCCTCACCACAAAGAAGGTTGGTTTCTCGGAATTGGCAAACAAACTTTTACCATTGTTGTATTCCCGCAATAAAAAATTCCAGAACCATTGCTCGTTTTGGAAAGTTTGTTTAAGCACCTACTCAGAATGGTACGAGGAAAAGAAAGGCGTCTGGGCAAAGCTGTGGCATGAACTTTTCAATTGAACAACTTCCCTTTTAAGGCAAGTCTCACTTTTCGCAAATCTTCTCCGATCAAATGACGTAAAAGCGTACAAAATTCGGTAAACTTTAATTTCCTCCTCAATGAAAAATAGTTCTTGCAAGTTCAGAGGCGGAGTTCGAGTAATAATCGAAAAAGACAAAAAGCACGAATGTGGAACACTATTGAACCAAAACATGACAATGTTGACACTTGAATTTTTCCCAGTGAGCAATAAAATAATCTATCAAAAATAAATAGTAAAATTTTTGTCACCTTGCTCTCAAATTGGGCTTACTAATGAGCCTAGCGAGGAGGATTATGACGATTTTCAATGTAGAAAAGAGTGATGTATGTTGTTCAACATGGTGTTTTACAAGTTGAATGAATCAGTTATACAACATGAGTTAAACAAATATTTAAAAAAGAGAAATTTGAATTTCATGAATACATTTAAAGGACCAATCCACGCTTGGGGAGTTGATGTCATAGAGATCAAAAGTTCGAGCATTTTTTGCTTTTACGGCACTAGTTGAAAATCTAACTGTAAAAAGTTATGAGCGAAAAAAACGCCCTGGGGTAATTTTGACATGGAATCGAATGCGCCCACTCTCATTTCATGAAAAATTTGAATTTTTGAAGGCCCGTTTTTCAAAAAATGCAAATTTTTTCGTCAACTCAACTACAATATCACCTCGTTTCCTGGTCTGGTTACGTCATGCCCAAATCGTAAACAATTAACTAATTTTTGGTGTATCTTGATCTTGAGAAAATGCAAAATTTTCAACTCCAAAAAAGGTATCTCTCTAATATCTAGGTTGGTTTGACGCAAAACTTATGAACAAACTGCACATATGTTGATCAAATCAACGGAAGTTGAGCACTTTGAAGATCGTATCAATTTCTAGCCAATAAGTGTAAATAACAAGAGTCTAGTAAAAAATCGACAACTCCAATTAAGGGCAATGGTGTGAAAATCATAATCCTCCTCATTAGGTTCAATTACGTAAAGAGAGTAGAGATCGGAATAAATTTAATAATCAAAATTTCGGCAAAAACTTTCTTGATACCCTGCCCCATTTGGTGGCCAAAAATATGCCACTGCATAAGACCATAAGTTTATTGCTCTAAAGAGCACGGACTTTATAAGGACATGCCCTCCCACTATGACCCATTTAGATGATAGAACTTTGATCAAAACCTTTTCATTCCACCTCTCACTACGGTCAACAATAGGTTATGATAACGTCAAATCTATTGTATTATATGCTGGGAAAACATGATAGGAATTTGGCATATTACATTTATTTATAGGAGGGGTGTTGTCAAAGTAAACATTGAGTAAAACTTGTATATACAAAAATGAGCTTTGATGTAGGAAAAATTGGTACTAGCTCGGATTGGTACTAGCTACCCAAAATGACAGGGTTCAAAATCAAAAAATTATATTTTTTCTTCTAAAAATGACCCCTACAGGGGTTTTTCTATGCGGCGAATCGAATTTGCACATTTCCGATGCATGAAAATGCTTCCTTGACCTTGGTTCAGGGTCGGTGTATTGAAGCGAACATCAAAACTTTTAGTTTTTTATATAAAAATGGACGTTTCTGGGTCAATTTTTAAGATCAAGGAAGCATTTTCACACATCGGGAATGCGCGCATTCGATTTGCCGCATAGAAAAACCCCTATAGGGTCATTTTTAGAGAAATAAAATAAAATTTTTTGATTTTAAACCCTGTCATGCTGGGTCGAACTAGCACCGAAAAATTATGCAAAAATGAAAAAAATACTTTAAAGCACTAGTCCAGTTTTGAAAAATTTTTTTAAAAGAAATTTCAAGATGTATCGGTAATGTTTTACTTTGAAAGTAAATTCTAAATCGATGAGATATTTGCAAAACAATTTTTATGGCCTCAGTGGCCCAGTAGGTTGCGTGTTTGATTGTTGCCTGAAAGGTCGCAGGTCCGATACCCAGCTTCGTCGCTTGGTTTTTGCCCGGATAAGCTATGGTGGTTCGTAGTGCATGATTCAAAACAAAATTGCTTGAAAAATTTAAACTTATTTGTGAAGCTGGGTATCGAACCCACGACCTTTTTTCGGGCAACAGCTAAACACGCAACCTACTGCGCCACTGAGGCCAAAAAATTGTTTCGCAAATATTTCGGAGGGTTTACGATTTAGAATTTCCAAAGTAAAACATGACCGACAAATCTAGAACTTTCTTTTAAACAAATTTGTTTGGTCTTTTACAAAAAGTTTTTCAAGACTATATATTATTGTCTAGTTACTCTGATATAGTTTATGATGTGCCATTTTTTATACCTCATACATTTATAGTACACGTTTACAAAAAAGATCAGTGAACTACTGGAAGAGGGCCAAAAGTGCTCTAGTTTGTAGCCAAAATTTTTTGTTGATATCACACGTCATATTTAAGTTTGCTGTCATCTGAAAAAAACTTGCACGTCATCTGAAAAAAACTGCACTCGACTGATGAAATATAGTTAAATGCGTAAGTCATTGTTTGCATTTCATATAATATCTAACACTATTGAAGAATTTGTGTGAAAGTGCATATAAAATTAAAAAATTGATTATCTTTTGTGCTTCCTCTAGAGCTTCAGCATATGTTTTGAACGACGTACATAAAGTTGACACAAAACGACTTTTACACAATAAAGTCGACATGATAAAGTTGACACGAAATTTCATGATCTAGTTGTTGTCCACGTTTTTTTAAAATCTTCCTTGGAAGGGAGTATATTGGGTAATTGACTTTTTTCCACATGCGACAATTGTTTCAAAAACAGCTCCTCAAAAGCAATCCACGTCGCATCCATTTGAGCCAAGTAAAATTGTATTTTGGACAAAAAGGACTCTCTTGTACTCTAACAGACATTCCTGAGGATGAGAAAAAGGATCTCGAGGACTCAGGTGCACAAGAATTGAGTGATACCATAGAGTATAACCATACAGCAAGGTTAAATGCAAATGAAGCCCAAAATACCTCGTAAAACACTTTTTTCAAAAATTTTTTATTGGATTGTTTAAAATGCACCATAGAGTGCCAGAAAATATAAATATATTTTTATATAGTACAGGGTGAGCCAAAATGACCCCTAGGTAATTTGATGCAGAGAATCGATTGTGCGCATTCCTGAAGCGTGAAAACGCTTCTCTGATTCAGAGAAAAATTGGTTTTGAAGCAAAAATGGTTATTTTTGTTTTTTGCATTTCTTTTATCTGGAAACCACTCTAATTTTATACGAGAAATCGAATAAACATGTTTTTGAAGCATAAATACGATTCGCTGATACAGAAAATGACAATTTTCACTATAACCATTTTCGCTTCAAAACCAATTTTTTCCTGAATCAGGGTCAGGGAAGCGTTTTCACGCTCCGGAAATGCGCGAATTCAATTCCCCGCATAAAATTATCGGTTCATTTTTAGAAAAATAAATTTCCGAGTCCCAAAAATATAAAAAAGGCATTTTTTTTGGCCCACCCTGTAGGATATGAAGACTAATTCATCTCTCACATGCGAGTATAAATATCAAGATTTCCGACATATTCGGCAAACAGATTTAACATAGCAGTCCAAGACCTTTTGGCAGCCTTTTCATCGTACCCAATACCTTCCATAGTTGAATTAGCTAGCTCTAAAATATTGTGATATCAAGGATTGAAAAGAAAAAAAAGCTTACTCGGTTCAGTAAACCCATGTTTTGCATTAGCATAAGTAACAAATTGCCAGTCAGCTTTACGAGCACGCATTTCTTTCATAAAATCCAAACACTAAAATCCTAAAGCATTAAACTCGCTATGTTTGTCTGTTTGTGCTATCTCCGTCACCTTAAGTCCAATTCCGTCATGACCTATACCAATCGATAGGGCTCGGTGAGAGAAGAAAAATGACACCAAAATCATGGGAGTATCAATCAAGGAAAATTTTTTAGCCCCTTATCATATTTTAACGTAAAATTATAATGCAATTTTATCGCCGTGTAAGAAGTTATGCTCATGGCCGAGTGGCTAAGACTCACGGCTTATGTAAATTTCTCGCAGGTTCGATTCCCAGCAGAAACCGAGTGTTTTTGCCCCCTGTCAGAAAAAATTAGAAATACATATACTCGGGTTCCGTAGTACGGTTAATAAATACAACTTATTTTCCTCTTCGGGAGCGAAGCGCTCGTTTTTAGTCAATTATCTAGTATCGATTAGGTGTCTCACTGAACGTGAAAATTTTCGAAAAATTTTGTTATCATCTCAAATTGACCCCCTCTAGGAGTAATTTTATCCGATTTTCAGGTCTCGGAAATGTGAAAATAGGATTCCCCACATAAAATTACCCTAGAGGGGTCATAAAAAATTTCACGTTCAATGGGATACTTAATCAATACTAGTTCCCGAAATTGCTATCTTTCCATTCATTAAAAAGATTACTTTCTCTACAGGAATATGAGTATCACCATCGCCATGACATACTAATATGCTCGTCTCTATAGGATCCAATGTTTCAGGCGGTTGAGCATCAGGAATAGGATCGAGTCCGCCATGAAAGCTGACAACTGCAGCTAGACCAACGTTATACCGCGCCAAATCCAAAACACACAGTCCACCAAAGCAGTACCCAATAGCGCAAACCTTAAATTTTCTACAATTAATGGAAGTAGAGTTTAACAAAAAAAATTTTCGCCTTTGATTTTCCACCAAAAATGAACAAAATTTACCATTTTTTCACTAAAATGAAAATTTTTTTCAACAAAAATAGTAATTTTCTGAGCATTTTCAGCTTAAAAATAAGTATTTCTCAAAAAATTTTCAACTGTGGTGCTGTTTTTTTCTTTAAAGTTGTCACTAAAATTTTCCAATTTTTTCCATTTTTCAACAAAAAATCCCCCAAATTTGACATTTTTTAAACCAAAAATTAATCATTTCTGATCTTTCCAACATATAAATAAGCATTTTTCAAAAAAATTTGGTGCTGGTTTTTGCGTTAACTCGAAGATTTCAACAAAATTTTCGTCAAAAATCGAAAATTTCTGAGCGTTTCCAGGTTTTAAATAGGTGTTTTTCAACAAAAATTTTTCGCGCCTAAAAAACAAGAGTTAAAATAATTTTTTAAAAACTCTAAAAAATTGCCTTGGTCCCCTTATGTTTTTGCACGAAATTTTTTTCTAAAAATCCTAATGCCCCATAACGATTTTTCACCATAATGACCAAAATTTCCTATTTTTTCACCAAAAAGGTCCAAAATTTTCCATTTTTTCTATATAAAAAATTGTATTTTTCTGAGCATTTTCAACTAAAACAAGCGTTTAGGGGGGACCCTTATGATTTTGGAATTCGATCCAAAAGTTATCCCCCCCCCTCCTAAAAAAATCCTGGATACGGCACTGGCTATACCATTGTTCTTTTTCTTACTCTTGTTGTATCGACAAAATCCAAGGATTTTACATAATTCAACGCAGCCAAGAGGCGATTCTTTAACAAAGTCGAGCGGTTTTGTCTGTAGGGTGTCATCAATGCAACGTTTTCTTCACGAGTCGTTCCACGTTTACCTTTTCCATAAACATCGGCAGCAAAAGCAAGAAATCCCAACTAAAAGAGGATTATATGATAATGAAAAAAGTTAAAAACAGATCATTTACTTTAGCTAGTTCAACCGTTCGACCTTCTTCAAATTCTGTAATTCCAGCAAATGCATGGAAAACAATAACGGGTGTTAATTTGGCGCCACTTTTATCACTTCCTCTGAAAATTTTATTTCCTTACTACATAAAGCAGTTTTTTTGGTGCCTGTAACAGACAACAAAAAAACTGCTTCCGTAACAATAAAGTCCAACTCAATATCTACAGAGTATTCCCAAAAAAGTGGAATTTTCGTGATTTTTTTTAGGGTGCTCATACCCCGTTGGCGCGCGCAAAAAACACTGTAAGCAACAAGTAAGCCGTTGGTGCGCCAGTGCAAAAAACACTGTAAGCTGTTGGCACAAACAGGCGTTGGGGCGCGCCAACGATCGTTGGCACGCACCAACGATTTCATCGCGCGCCAACGCAGTTTTGGCTCAAAAAATATAGTTTTCTTGCAAGATTTTGTGGAATTTTGCATTTTTGGACAATTTCTGGAGATTTTTGCACAAAATCCGACATTTTTCTGACACGCCAACGGCATTTTCTCGTGTGCCATCGGCTTTTTCACACGCGCCAACGCCTTTTTCTCGCGTGCCAACGATTTTTATCGCGCGCCAACGGGGTATAAGCATCCTGATGAATTTGGGACCCGAGAATTTTTCTAAAAATGACCCGGGTAATTTTACACGAGGAATCGATTGCGCGCACTCCCGAAACGTAAAAACGCTTCCTTGATCCTGATTCAGGGTAGTGTGTTGAAGCGAAAATGAAAAAATTCAGATTGTGACCGGATATCCTACGGTTTTTCTATGCAAGAAATCGATTGCGTGTGTTTTCAAAATGTAAAAATGCTTCAAAATTTTTTTGCTTCATTTTTTGGAAAAAAAAGTTTTTAAAAATCAAAAATTTTGCCTTCATGGAATTGAATTTGGCGGTCCAAACGTTGCTTAACGTGCCGGATCGAACACAGCGGCTTCCTTATCCACTTTGCTATGGTGGGTCAACTTTTTTTTCATTCCAGCTGACCGGTCTATGGTTATTATATTTTTAAAAAATTAAATACTAACGGTGGAAAAGCTAGAACACCTTCTAAAATATCATCACCATCATGATACTCAACTTTTTTCTCCACATAAGACATTTTTGTTCTAAATTTATTTATTAGGCTGCGTTCAAGGTTGTCAAAAAAGTTGTCACAAAGTTGTCAAAAAAGTCTAACTTATCTGATTTCCAATAAAATCGTGTTTATTGAAACAATTGGGCATGTTGCAACAACCAATAAAATGCCTCATGACCAATCGTTTCAATAAACACGATTTTATTGAAAGTCAGGCAAAGTTAGACACATAGGTTACCAAAGGGGGAAGGATACAGACCCCCTCACCACTCATCCTCGGACCTTCCGCCTTTATAGTCATTCATCCATCCATCATGAGGGTTCGTGTACCCTCCCCCCTTCCAATTCATTCATCATATAAATTTTTGAAAATTTTATCATGTACCCCCTCCCCTAAAAGGCCATTCATCCATCCTGAGGGTCCGGTGTATCCCCCCTACTGGTAAACTATGGTTAGACATTTTTGACATGCTGGAATGCAGCCTTATGAAAAGTAAATAATTCAGCCTTGAGATTATCATAAAAAACTTGTTTAATTTTGTACCAATAATACAAAATCGTTGTTGCTCTACGAAAAAACATTTCAGATTGTTTACTTTACTTGTACAAAATTGAAAAAGAAAAAAGATCAAAATTGCAACGCTGTCTGTCTATAAATACACAGGGTGGCGCAAAAAAAGTTGCACTTTTACCATTTTTCCATGAATTTTAGACCGAAAAATTATTTTCCTTAAAATGATCCTATTAGGATAACTCGATGCGAAGAATCGATTGCACATATTATCGAAGCTTGAAAATGCTTCCCTGATTCAAAGTCAGTGTATTGAAGCGAAAATAAAATGTGTTAGTTTTTTATGTTAACATACTCGGTTCTGGGGTTTTTCGATGCGGGAAATCGATTGCGCGCATTCCCGAAGCTTGAAAATGCTTTCCTGATGCGCGCAATCGATTTCTCGCATCGAAAAACCCCCAAAACGAGTATTTTAAATATAAACAACTAAACAAGTTGATTTTCGCTTCAATACATTGACCCTGAATCAAGGTCAAGGAAGTATTTTCAAGCTTCGGGAATGCGCGCAATCGATTCCCCGAATAGAATTACTAGGGTCATTTTTAGGAAAATAATTTTTGGGTCCAAAATTCATGAAAAAAATGGTAAAGTGAACGTTTTTTTGCGCCACCCTGTATATAATCTGTAGCACGCTACAATGTGTATAAAGATCAATCGATAGAATAATGCGGTTGATCAAATTTACTGATGAGCACAAAAAGGATACTTCGAGAACAGAAAACACACGACAACAATTACAATGTGCAACAAAATATTTATCTTACATATATTCGTTTTTGAGTCAAAATATTTTCAATGAAATATTCGTTGCAGAATTGCCGTTCATATCAAGTGAATTCGAATAGTTTTGATATACAAGATAGAGTTGTATTTATTAGATTGTTCAATAAGAAGATCGGTGCTCCCATGTCTGAAAAATTATCAAAATGACGTTTTTTCCGCTTTTCGAAAAATTGTTCTTCAAAAATGGTGTTTTTTAGAAAAGTGTCCCTCCATGACTTGAGACCAGCTCATAGATGTTATGAGAATATTCTATTTTAGCATATTCTGGAATATTCTCGAATCCGCTGAGCGGATTCTAGCGGATTCTCGAATTTTTTTAAAAATTTGTAGGGGGTCAGGGAAATTTTTTAAAATTTTTCAAAAAGAAATTTATTCCAAACAGGGGGGCTATCTACGTGAAAAAAAATATTTTTGACACAAAAAAATTTTTTTAGTCGTTTTTGAAAAAAATGGACTTTTTTGTGCAAAAAAATTTAATTCTAAGCGGGATTCGAACCCTATGAAAATATCATAATTTGTAATCGCATTTCGAAATTCGATCCCGCTTGTAGCTAAATTTTTTTGCACAAAAAAGTCCATTTTTTTCAAAAACGACCAAAAATATTTTTTTTCGTGTTAAAAAGGCGATCCTACATCTCGCCCAAAATCAGCTCGGCCAAACGACATCTCGCCCAAACTACAACTCGCCTAAACTACAACTCGGCCAAACGACATCTCGCCCAAACTA
>JAQGBS010002335.1:0-13369 GCA_034698545.1 Acrobeloides obliquus | reverse complement strand
ATCTCGAAAACTACAACGATTCAGAACATGCCGTAAAAACAAACAATGCTCCATTTTTCATGATCTTTCCGAATATACCATTTGTTCATATGGTTGTAACTTACTGGTCCTTTAAACCCTCGACGCTAAAACAAAAGTTGTAGGGGACGATGAGAGAAAACAATTGACACCAAAATTATGGAAATCGTAGATAACCAAAAAAATTTCAATTTTTTTCAAAAAAGGTTAACTATAGCAGGAAATAAAAAAAGCATTAATAATAACTTATACATTTTTAACGGGGAGCATCGCTAGGAAATTTCACTCGGAGTCACAATTCTCCGAGAGCGAAACGCTCGACTTCCGGTACTAAATTTTATTTGTTTTAGCTCGCTAAACAAGGGATATGAAGCTGTAGGATTTCAAATATTTTTACATAATAACAGTAGATAATAAAGGACTTTAACATAAGTTTCTATTCTTATTGTGAAAGATATCATAAAAATCCATTACCGCAATAACTCCGCAAAGAGAGGAATTACGAAGAAGATCAAAGTTTAACAAATAATATTATTTAAATTTATATGTAATGTTTTCAAACTCTTTATATAGATTCTTTATATGTGCTCATATTTTTTATGTCAGATTTTTTAAACTATTAATAAAGTACTTTTGAATAAAAAAGGAAAATATTAGAATAAGATAATAGAAAATTCACGCCCTGTCAGATTCCTCTTTTTGATTATTTTTAATCATTTTTGATGTCGAGATCTAAATAAATCTGTTGACTTGGAATAAAAATTTTTATCGATTTAAACCCAGAATTTGGTTTTAACAATGAAGTATTTAAATTTATATGACGAAATGAAAAATACGAAAAAAATTCTAAGTCTTGAAAATTCGAAAATTTAAGTCCTGCTGTGGAATGCGGAAATTCCTTTTGTAACATGATATTAGCAACCAAAAAACACGTTTTTATAGGTTTTCATCAGTGACCCCATTTTTTTCCAACTTTGGACGGCCGTGCTGAGCCCGATCACGGATGTATGTCTTCAATGTAAAAACACTTCGATATAGTGTCAATCTCGTTATAGTATCACCATGAGACCAGTCCCCACGGGTGACACTATATTGAGGTACATTTTAGTCACATGGTCAAAGACCTGACACAAAAAGACACCAAGATTTTAAATAAATCCCATGATAGAGTAGGCGCAATAGGACAATAAACAATAAAATGAACAAAAATCTGTGCCATTTTGTGCTTCCAAGGTATTTTTCTATAGTAGTTTCTTGTCATTCATAGTATTGGCCTCTGGTCTTCTTTTCTCACTAGAAATCGTATTTTGTTGTTTGCGTTGGGGTGAAATTTGATGCTGACTCTTAATCGAAATTAACTTCACCCCATCCGGAGAATTTGATTTATAAACATTTTTTCGTTCTTGAAAAAATCTTAATTTCTTTATTGCTATTTTCCTATGGCAGTTTCGAAGAAAAATGGCTGTCTTGTACCTTTAGCTAAAGAAGAAGATTTTGATGAAAATTTTGATAAAGCTGAAAAGAAACATCCTCTTACTTGGTTGTTAAGACTTACGGGATTATATTTTGGAGAACTGAAAAATGGTGCATTTTGGTATTTTCTTGGAATGTTTAGAGCTTTGTTATTGTGTGGTCTATGTAAATCATACATCTTAAAATTGATTTTTATCGATTTTTAGCAATATATCAAACTGGTTTCATGACATACTTACTTGTCATGAGAAAGTTTGATCACAAAACACCAATTTACATTTTCTTATATAGTTGGAATATACAAGCAACATTATCAATAGTAGGATTGTTTTTAAGAAAAAAATTGAAATTGTCTGATTTTTGGATTTTTAGAATTTTTGTTTATGTTTGGTAAAAAGTTCTAAAATCGTATTGCTGAAAAAATTCTAAAACCCCGAAATCTTTCAGATTTTTATCATATATTGGCAATTGAAAGGTCATCTGTCAACCCTATTATCAATGGTAAAATGGCCACCAAAAAATTCGAAATATAAAGAAACCCGAAAGTCGATCAGATCGGTCTTAATAATATTTGCTGTACTGCTCACTTTTATACTCATTAATTTTTATTTTGTTTATTACCACATGGTCACAAAAAATCAAAAATGGCTCTTACTGGATTTGGAATTTTTTGATGTAATACTTTGATTTTAGTAGTCTACCCAAATTTCATTTTTCTTTCAATTTAAAAAAACAAATAATGGGTTTAAAAGTCTCTGATTAAGCTAAAAAATGACTATTTTAGTTTTAAAAACCTACTTTTTCCTGATTCAGGTTCCTGGAAGCATTTTTGCGCTTCGGGAATGAGCTCAATTAATTCCCCACAAAAATTATCCCTAGAGGTCATTTTAGAAAAAAATTCGGGTCCTAGATTCATATAAAAATCATAAAATTTAACTTTTTTTGCCTCACCCTGTACATTTTAAGCAGATCTACTCATCAAATTATCTAAAATGCCTGGGAGCATTTGTCGGCATTATTAATGCTAATACAAGTTTGGTTGTGCTTACTTTTTATATTATAGTCTGTCACATTTTGAACGGAGAATTTATGGTTTTTAACAAGGAATTAATGAAGGTATGGACATTTTAAAACAAATTCCAGATATTTTTGGAAAATTTTTTTCAAAAATTAGAAAATCATAAGGAAAAACCCTTAGCCATCCCCTCCCATAATGAAAAAACTACTTCTTTTTCTGGGGTTTTGCTACGCCACTGGTCTAAAAGGACATAGTTTTCAGGTTGGAAGTAAAGGACATCAAGAAACCGTGGGTGATCAACTTTTACATGAATACACGACACATATCAAAATGGCCAAGATGGTTCGCTTGGTTGATAGCACTTTTGAGGCTTGTTCAATATTTATGAATCCTCACCTTGTTTGCCATTTAGGTCTATACATTTGCCATGATCGGCATGAACATCCCAACAACAATTTTCAGTTTAATCAGCTGTTTCACGGCAGTATCAACAGAGAATCTGATTATAATCGTCCCTGCACCGCTATTTTGTATCCTTCAACTTTTTGGTTTAACATCAGTCCCTGCTAGAGTTTACGCAGCTGTAATTGGAATTTTGTGTTGGAAACTTTTATGATCGTGCTCTTTTAGATCCAACAAGTCCGCAACATTTTATTTAGCAACATGAAAATTTGGAAGCCATTTAATGAAAAAACATATCAAATTGCTAGCATATTTGTTTCACATGTGGATCAAGCTAATTTGGGGATTTCTGTTTGGGGCTTTGCTGTTGTTACCAAGCCGTTGATTTTAACAGTATTTTTTTACAATAGCGCCGAATTAAAGAACCAGACTTCTTTTGGGACGTTGATGCCTTGTGATAGAGCACAAAATTTGGAGCATGTTTTGCTTTTACGATACTACTTAAAAATCTAGCCGTAAAAATTTACGAGCGAAACAAAATTGCGAAAAAAATTCAAACAAGTTTAAACATTGAAGCGAAAATAAAAACAACAAGATTGCACTCAGGCAAAATCAGAATGCTTAATAAAACGATTTAATAAAACATTATAAAATTCAAAATGTTGATATTTTTTGAATTAAGTCATAGAATAAACTTTTTATATCTCGTCAAGACAAATCAAATGACACCAAAATTATTGAATTTGAAAAATTTTTGGTTTATTGAAACGAAAACATGAGTCAGGGTTTTCGTTTCGATAACCCAAAACAAATCAAATTCAATAATTTTTGTGTCATTTTATTCGTCTCGGCGAGTTATAAAAATTTTATTCTATGGCTTAATTCCAAAAAATTTCAACGTCTTGAATTTTATAATGTTTTATTAAATCGTTTCAACAAACAACCTGATTTTGTTCGAGTGCAGGCTTGTTGTTTTTATTTTCGCTTCAATGCTTAAACTTGTTTGAATTTTTTTCGCAATTTTGTTTTGCTCATAACTTTTTACAGTTAGATTTTCAAGTAGTGCAAACAAGCAAATAATGCTCTATCACATGGCATCAACTCCCCAAAAGTAGACTGGTTCTTTAAGTTTTTTGACACTATCAAATGCTTTTAAAAAATTTACTTTTTTTATCAAGAGCCATAAGATCACCATGTGGTCTTATTCTTTTTCTTGGATAATGTCCAACTTAATTTTTTTGGCTTCTTTAACAGTGATCCTAAAATTCTTAATCCGAGGCTTTTTATAAAAAATAATTTTTTTAGACAATTTCCTTGACGGTTACTTATTTAACTCTTTTGCTTCAACTGAAGATTAATAAAAAAGGAGACTTGCAAGCAATTACATCTCAAAACATGACGGAAGTGAAGTTTTAAAATAAATTTTTATGCGCTAATAACTTTTATTTGTCAAATAAATCTATGAATAAAGGATATTATGTTTATTTCAGAAGCTGTTTCTGCGAAATTCTCTTCACTTAACAAGTGGTAAATGTTCTCAAATGTGATCAATCGATGAAAAGTTTAAAGAAAGCTTAAGGTTTTAGCTAATTTTTTATTCTCAAGGATTCATATAATCTTCAAAAATAACGTTATTGTGGTTTTTCTCTCTTTCTTCTTCTACGCGCATAAGAAAATAGGGTGGCAGATTTTTGAAACTGTGCGGGGCAGCATTGAAATGAAACATGAATCAAGGGAGGATATAAATTATGGATATTTTTTGAAAAATTTTTTTTCTAAAATGATCATTTTTATGGATAATTCTATGCGGGAAAGCGATGCGCGTACTCCAAAATCTGGGCCCACATTCACCTAATCTCACATAATCATCCACTTACCAACAACTTTGTGTTTCTACTGTGCTTGTTTATTCAAGAACGAAAAACATTCCTAAAATATTTTTTAAGGTTGAAATTTGATGCTTAAAATGTAAATTAATAGCTAATTTACATTTTAATAATAAAATTAAATTTGCTTTATAAAAGTGCTGAAGCGTACCAATTTTTGACGCATTTCTATAGAAACTCTAGTTTATTTGGAAATAATTTATTTAACTATGAAGTATTCTACTACAAATAGCATGTTAATTTCACTTGATATTGAAGAAGATATTCAAAAAGATACTCAACCACAAAACCATCCTCTTATTCTCCTCTTAAAATTGACTGGTTTATATTTCGGTGCAAGAAAAGATGGATGTTTTTGGTATTATTTTGGGGTCTTTAGAGCTTTGACATTGTTTTTTCTTTGTAAGGTTTTTGTGAATAAAATAAAAGATTTCAAGTGCAAAAAATCAATTTTAATATCATATCAAACTGGATATATGGGTTATTATCTATTTTCACTGGGTAAACCAGATGAAAAAACTGCAACCACGATTTTTATATTCAGTTTTAAAGTCCAATCAGCTTTGGCTACAGTAAGTATTTTCTCTGATTCTGATTCAGGGAAGAGTTGTGTATATTGAAGCTACAATAGACTAATTCAGGGTCAGGGAAAAGTTGTCAAGATTCATCAATGAGCGCAATCGATTTCACTCATAAAAATCTACACAATCTTATTTTGTAAATATTTAAGAGACAATATCTCGAGATTTCGAATCTGAAAAATTTTCTTCTCACGGGCGCGACAAAACCTAGCAAATATTAAAGTAGGATGCTCGAAACAATTTTTAAAGCCGTTCCCGACCAAATTCTCGAACCCCCAAAATTCCTTTAGGAGCTTAGAAGGTGTACTACCCCCAATTTTAAGCCATTTTTCGAAATTTCAAACGCGTATAACTCCGTGAAATCGCACTTTTATGGCCTAAAAATGGCATATATCGATGAGATACACTCTCCCAAACATTCCTGTAAATTTTCATTAAAATCTGAGAACTTTCGATTTTTGCCCCCTATTTTGGCTTGGCACTAGGCTTTTTAAAGGCCGGCCCGACAAGGTTTTTGGCGGACCGCGGCCCGGGCTGTACAGTGGCCGGCCCGATCTGTTCAGGGCCGGCCCGGTCGTCCGGTCGGCCCAGGTTTGTCAATAGAAAAAACAATCAAATTAAAATTATCATCAATCAAAATTTAAAAAGTATCAAAAAAATTAAAAAATAAAACAAATTAGAAGTAAAATAATATTTAAAAAATTGAATAATGAACATTTTTGAAAGTTATGATACAAAAATTGGATCAAATGATTATGTATTAAGAGGCGATATCTTGAACACTCGAACCTAGGAGAGAGTAGTTGTTAAACTGTTCGAGCGAGACCCAAGTTGAATTTATTTATTAAATTTAGCGCATGAGAAGGTTTTTTAAAGTCATTTCGAGTCAACCCATGGTCGACAAAAATTCCACAACTTGTCTGAAGCTCAAAAACCCGATTTTACGTTGGTTTTTTGAATTTTATAACCCGTCTAAAACACCATAAATAATTTTTTCGGCCAAAATTTGTCACGGTCGATGTATTCCAACATGGCGAACATTTCTAGCGTGTTCTGAAGTAATCCGCGAAAAAAATTTTTGGATCTCTCCAGCTACTCCCACGTGTAAAAATGGCCCAAAAATCGAAGTTTCTCGGATTTTTTCGAAACCACTCTAGAAATGTTTTGCATATTGAAATACATCGGGAAGTAACAATTTTTTGCCGAAAAAATTATCTAGAGTGTTTTAGTTGGGATAGAAAATTCAAAAAATCAACGTAAAACCGGGTTCTTGGGCTTAAACAAGGTTTTGGAATTTTTTTCGACCGCAGATTGTCTCGAGATGACTTAAAAAAACTTTCCCATGCGTTAAATTTAATAAATAAATTCAACTTAGAGCCCGCTCGAACAATATAAGGCAATCTTTGAATGCTCGATTTTCGCTTCAATACATCTACCTCGTTCCCTGAATCGCCGACAAGAGCATACCCCGATTCTTTGAAGGCTTGCGAAATTGATTGGATAACTTCAGATGCATGTTTTCTGTTTAATTTTCCAGTTACATAAAAAAACTAATACCTTCACGGCGCTCAATAACTTGGAAAAGCTTCGGCATGTTTCCAACTAGAGATGGGAAAATGCTAGCATATGCTCGCTTAATCGAAAAATGATCAAAAATATTTTTTTCGTGTCAAAAATATCTTTTTCACGTAGGTAGCCCCCCTATTTGGAATAAAAAAAAGTGTTTTTGAAAAAAATTTCCCTGACCCCCTACAAAATTTTTTTAAAAATTGACTCCGAGTAAATCTCGCGTTATGATAATATCATAATTTGTAATCGCAAATATCATAATTTATAATTGCGGCTCGAAATTCGCATATTAGATGCGCTAATTTCGAGTATAAAAGGCACTACTTTTTTTCGCTTATTTCGTTCATTCGTCAATAGAAAAGTCTGCTTGCTCAGTCTGGGGCCTATTGCACAAAATGAAAAGCGTAAAGTGCAAAGTTGAAGCAATTAATGCACTAAAAAACTGTAAAGTGCACACTTAACACTTTTTCGGTGAAAAAAGTGAAGGGTCAATCTTTGACTCTTCACTTTTTTCACCTAAAAATTGTTAAGTGTGTAGTTTTTTAGTGCATTTTTTGCTCTAACTTTGCACTTTACACTTTTCATTTTGTGCAATAGGCCCCTGGGGGTATTGCACAAAAGTAAAAGTGCAAAGTAAAAAGTCAAAGTAAAAAGTGCAAAGTAAAAGTGCAAAGTGCTACAATAAAAATAATTTTTTGCAATAATATTCTTTTGTATAGTAATGCGATTTTTTGCATTCAATTGCATTGGAACAAAAAAATTATTTACTTTTTTATAGTTTTAAAATTATTCTATTCTACTTTTTTAAGGATGCTATACGATTCCGATAAGCCAAGAAGAAAAATCCTGCGCTTCAAAGAGAGGATAAGTTACGAGGATAACGAAAAAGATTTTCAAGAGAAGTATAGATTCACACCAAGATTGATGAATCTACTTTTGGATGAACTTGGTGATTTCTTAGAATCCACTACAAATAGAAGCCATGCATTGTCAAGCAAGGAAAAATTGCTGGCTGCGTTACGTTATTATGCTAGTGGATATTTTTACTATTCTATTGCCGATACACAAGATTAGTTTTTTTTGTATATGTTAAATTTCCACCATAGCCAACACTAGAGTAGGGAAACCGATACAAATTTGTGCAGTATCCCTCCAGGCTGAAAACGAAAAAAAGTCAATTTTTCACCATTTTTTTCAACATCCCAAAATTTGTTCAACACCCCAAAAAATTTTTTAAATTTAAAAAAAATTTTTTAAATTTTAAAAAAAATTTTTCCTAATGAAAAAAACGTGAAAAAAATTTTAAAAAGTCGGAAATTTTGGTTTTTTCGGTCATATTCATTTCCCACATTTAAAAAAATATTTGTTTACCATTTTTTGAATTGTAGGCGCATGTTCACTTCCCAGACACTATTTTACAAAAATATTGTTACTATTTTTTGTCGTATAATGGCGTAATGTGAAGTTAGATACAGAAGTAGGAAAAGTGAAGTTAGATTCGCAAATCTAACTTCCATGAAGGGAAGTTCGTTCCTAGTGCCTGAAATCATGGCCTTTTCAACGTCATATTGGGTTGACATGGCGTTGGAGACCGAAATTTTGGAGAAATCCAAGCTGATCAAAAATCCCCATGGCGAGAAAGGTCGTGTAAAAAATTTTAATTCCGTAATCACTTTTTATTAAAGTTTCATCGTTAAGAACGTCTCTTCGATCAAGTGCAATTTGTACCATTTTGGAAAAGAACTTTGAATAATGTCTGGACAATTAGTAAGATTTTGTGGTGTAGTTGCGTACTAATAGTCTCTCATTTTCTCATTTAAGGAAATTCTCATACTATATCTACTCGTAACTCTTTCGAAACACAATTAGTACACATTTGTACGCTAATTTTCTCGCGTTCCGTCACTCGAGAATATGGGCCATCCATAAATTACGTTTGAAAACGGTTTCGACATAATTAAAAAATTCGTCACTTTGACGGTTCAATCTGAACTCGAAAATTATGCGAATGCCAGCCGCTTGCAAACGTAATTTGTGAGTGGCCCGATATTAGTACGCATTAATTGCGACCCTAAGGAATTACTTGTATTTTCATTTAGAGAGTATATGATATAGTTCGATTTGCAATTACGGCCACTGTTCTGGAGCCGTTAAAGCATCAGTGGGTCATCTTCATTGCGTGGATCGTATCAACAATTGGCCAAACGCGCCCAGCTGTTGCCGCTTATTGCCGCGAGAAGACCAAGTGTTGGTTCAAGACTCAACAGGTGTGTCTTCTTGTGGGACCATTATTATAAACCATTTTGATATTGCGCGACTTTAGGGGATCTACCCAAAAATTTTAACTAAAATCACATGGCATTCTTAGAGAAGGAAGCGTTTTCTGAATTTTTGGATTCAACGCAAAATTTTACACTAGAAGAGTATTTTTTTTTTTAAATTTGAGATGTCTCTAAAATTTTTGGGTGGGTTCCCTAAAGCCGCGTGGTAAACCATTTTTCTTCAATAATTTTGATAGCACCGTTTAATCAATCGATTGAATCAGGAACTAAAAACCAGTGTTATTGAAACTCAATCATCGGTCGTTAGAAAATTTCAAAATTTATCGCCCCAAACGGATCGATAAATTATGAATTTTCTATTGTCCCATGATTTTGTTTCAATATAACACTTGTTTTTTGGTTCCTGATTCAATCGATTGATCGATGCTATCAAAATGTTGGAAGAAAAAAATGGACGATATTTTTAACATTTTTGCAAAATTAAAATCGTTTTCCTTTTTTAAGGCTCAGGACTTGGAGAGAATCAGTGAAGAAAATGAAGATCGTCGCCGATCTTCATCTTCTTCACTGATGATTTGTACAATCTGTTGAATATGGTTTCGGTCGAAAACGGTAAACTCATGGATGAAGTCAAAGAACAGCGCGAAGCTATTTGCAGAATGCCCATGTTATCACTATGTTATGTCAATTTAAAATGCATCTAACCTTGTTTTAGCTGACATCAGAACTTATGTTTGTAAAAGAAGTCTTGAAGGAACTTTCTCCTGAAAATCGCAGAGTGAATGCCGAAACAGCGCAGCTGTTTCAGCATTGCAAGGATGATGGAGCGACTTCAATTACCTGGCAACGCTCAAGATCCGATGAATGCTGAGCAAGATCCGATAAATGTTGGTGATTCGATGAATGAAGAGCAAAATGTTTAGGTAAGATTTTGCTTAAGGTATTATTTACGAAAAGAATAAAACTTCGACGCGTTTTTTGTATTTCTCACAAAAATACCCATATACAGTCAAATCTTCGATTTATGACACCTCCGAAATTTCCGTTTTATGACTCCCCCCATATTTTTGCTATACATTGGCCAGGATATATGAAATTAAAAGAACAACTATCATTGAACTTCTCAAAGCAAAGGACAAGATTATGCAAGCCGTTGAAGATGGATATGCACCAAATCGAAAGAATTTTAAAAAGCGGAAAAACCGACTCCCACTGGAAGTGGCTCGAATGTGGGATCTCAGACTCTTCAAGGACACTGCTTCCAACGCTATTGGAAGCAGTGTTCGTCCCGTTAACGGAATCAAAATGTACATGAAAAATTTTTTTCATCTAGGCCATCGTGATATTCATGAGTTGGGGGTCACGAAAATGACAGAAATTTTTATTTCCTTTAATTTCCATTACCATTACCGAAAATCAATAGCTTTTATCTTTATTGGTACGGGTCCTGATTCAATCGATTGATCGATGCTATCAAAATGTTAAAAGAAAAAAATGGACGATAATTTTGACATTTTTTGCAAAATTAAAATCGTTTTCCTTTTTTAAGGCTCAGGATTTGGAGAGAATCAGTGAGAAAATGAAGATCGTTGCCGAATCGATGATTTGTACAATCTGTTGAATATGTTGAATATTGTTTCGGTCGAAAACGGTAAACTCATGGCTGTAGTCAAAGAACAGCGCGAAGCTATGTTGCAGAATGCCCGTGTTATCACTATGTATGTCAATTTAAAATGCATCTAGCCTTGTTTTATCATCTAACCAGCTCAACGCTCCTGAAATCGTGTTTTTCGACATCGAAAACCCCTCAGAATTAAAAATCGGTAGAATTTAATGCTCCTGAAGGCCTTTCATTTTTGGCCCCATTTATTCAATCACAACGGACTCGGTTATGTCCACGAAGGTCACCTATCAAAATTTCGAAAAATTAAAATTTATCTCACTTAAAATTTACTCCTTGACATTTATCCCTTTAAAAAAATAAAATTGTTTAAAATACCTTAAAATGTCGCCAAATGGGCCAATTTTTGTACTCGGGGTTTTCGGTTATGGCAAACAAGAATCCGAAGGAATTTTTCGATTTTGACATTAGGATCCCTATATACCGTATTGATCCTGATTCAGGGTCATTTTATAAAAACATCCTAAAAATTTTTGCCGGGCAAAAACCTTTGAACTCAGCTTAGAATCGAACATGAGAGCAATTTCTACGAGTCGACAGTCTCTGGCTGAGATAGCACAAACAGACACACATAGCGCGTTTAATATATAAGGATTTTCTTTTTTTAAGGCTCACGATCTGGAAATTATCAGTGAAGCAGATGAACAGCGCCGCCGAGTAGATGAACTATACAATCTTCTGACTGCGATTTCGGCTGAAAATGGCACACTTAGACAAGAAGTCAAAGATCAAGGCGAAGTCATAATGCATAACACCAATATTATCACGGTGGTATGTCAATTTAAAATTCATCTAACATCGTAGCTGAGATCGGACCTTACCTTTTTTAAAGAATTCTTGAGGGAAATTTGCTCTGAAAATCGCAGAGTGAATAGCGAAACCGTATAGCTTATTGCAAGAATGATGGTCCGCTTTGAATTGCCTGGCGACGCTCAAGTTGGCGACTCTATGAATGCCGATCAGAATCTTTAGATAAGATTTTGCTTAAGGCATTACTTACGAAAAGTAAAATTTCTATGTGTTTTTTGTATTTCTCACAAAAATATTCATATAAAGTCAAACCTCCGTTTTATGACACCCCCCCCCCCCGAAATTTCCGTTTTATGACCCCACCCCCCATATTTTTGCTGCGCGTTGGCCAGGATGTATGGAATTAAAAGAACAACTATCATCTAACTTCTCAAAGCAAAGGGCAAGATTATGCAAGCTGCTGAAGATGGATATGGACCAAATCGAAAGAATTTAAAAAAGCGGAAAAATCTCCGGTTCTTGATGAAAGACTTTTGAAATGGTTTCGAGAAATGCGAATTCAGAAAAGTTAGCGAAGATTTATTCCAGGTGGGTTCTTTATGAGGGATGGTTAGGCTAAAAACGGATGGTTATGCAAATGCTTAGTTTTTTAGGCTCAAGCAAAAGATACCGCGGCAGAAGTGAGATTGACTGACTTTAAGGCGTCAAATGAATAGCTGGTTAGAGAAGTTTAAGCGCCGGCACTCGATTAAGTTTAAGACAATGCATGGTGAATCAGCGGGAATCGACGAAGCCGCTTTGAACATGTGAAAAATCAACATTTTGACACCTTCTTGGAATGAAATCTCCGTTTCAAATTTCCGGTTTATGACACCCCGAAGAGGTGTCATAAAAAAGTGTTCACCAAAAATGACCGAAATTTTACTAAAAATGTCCAAAATTTTCCATTTAATCAAAATTCAACATTTTTTCGCTAAAAATTGTAATTTTCTTAGCATTTTCGGCATAAAAGCAGCGTTTTTCAAAAACAAATTTCGCCTGCGGCACTGGTTTTTTCCTTAAAAAGTGTTTTTTAGCAAGAAATTTTTCGATCCTAGCGGCGCGAAAAACATAAAGGGGGGACCAAGGTGATTTTTGAAAAATTCGAAAAAAATTGCCTTGGTCCCCTCTTCTATTTTTGCCCAAATTTTCGAAAAAAACATAAGGGGTGACCAAGTAAAAAAAAGTTTTATCCAAGTTGGCCCCCGAAATTTTTTGCTGGGTACGCCATTGAATGCGAGAAATCGATTGCGCGCAATCCTGAAAACGAGGTGGTAAATGGTTATTTACTAAAAGTTTGATACTAATCGGGTTTAGGTGACCAACCCCAACTTTTTAGTAGTTTTTTCAAAAATACCTTTCTAGAGATATTTTTATGCGAGGACAGTGGGTTACATTTGTTGGGTTCCTCGCGTAAAAATACCCCAGAAAGGTTTTTTTAAATTGGGTGGGACATCCTAAAAATTTGGGGTGGGTTCACTTAAATCCGACTAGTACCAAAAACTTTCTATTAAAGGGGGGTCCAGAATAGGGTCGGGTAGAAAAAATTTTTAAATTTTTTTAATAAGTGACCCTTTAGGATAATTTTATGCCAGAAATCGATTGCGCGCATCGAAAAATTCTGAAAAAATTTTTCGGGGGTCAAAAAATTGAAAAAATGCGTCAAAATT